>VZTZ01049332.1:431830-489712 GCA_013400955.1 Drymodes brunneopygia
GAGGGAGGGAGGGAGGGAGGCAGGCAGGAAGGAAGGAAGGAAGGAAGGAAGGAAGGAAGGAAGGAAGGAAGGAAGGAAGGAAGAAAAAGAAAACAGTGTTTCTTTAACAGTTTCTTCAGATATTTTCCTGATGAGACCCACCAAGACCAGAGGGCTAGAATGTAACTCATTGTTTGCCTGTCTTCCCATTTCCACTATCATGGGAAAACCCAAAAGTTATCCACCAACCAGTGATGGGTTTCTGCCTTTCAAGTGAGTAGTTCAGGCTGATTGTTTCCTTGTCTGTGAAAAGTCACTTTGTATTTATCTGAGTTGCCCTCCCAAGGGAGGATTTTCTTAATTAACTGGATTCTGGTGATGAGACTAGATGAGATAATGGTGTGATAAGTCCAGTTTTCAGCTATTGAAATACTCAGGACATTGGTTGTACTTAACCCTGTATTAAAAAAGGAGAAATATTCATCATCCCTTTTGCCTTTGCCACTGTCATTAGGAATGTAGGTGCCAATTAATGTAAATAATAAAGAAGAAGGAAATTTTCTTAAACCACAAAATTTGAATGTGGAAAATTTCCACTTTAATTTCCAAAAAAAGGCTTTTCTTTAAAAAATCACTTTTTTAATGAAAATTTTCTAAAGTTTTGACTCTTTCCTCCAATGCCATAGTTTTCAGTATTTTGTCTGTGAATGCTTCATGGTCCACAAAGTACTCCTAGAAATATTTTCTAGGTTCAGAAAAAGGTGAATAAGTAAAAAAGGTTCATATATGCTCTTGAGTGATGTATACACATGAATCGTTGTGGAAAATTGAAAAGGTTTGGACATCCATAAAGCAAAAAATTGCACTTGTAGTCACTGAGGAGTAGAGAAATTTTGGACATGAATATCTGGAAATGATGTGTTCAGTCTAAAAGGCTTTCCCATAAGGTGCTTTACAAATAAGTTAAAATAATATAGGATTGTTTCATTATGTTTTTTCAAACGTACAGTGAAACTGATAAACTGATTTTCATTTTAGGGTATCTAGGACTGCCAGACAAATTCAGGATACATACAACATCTAGGTCCTGCTTCTCTGAGAGGTCTTACATGCTTTTTGAGTAGGCATGGAGAGACAGACTTTTTCCTCTAGAAAAACTCATGGTTAAGGAAAAACAGTGAAACAAATTGCTTGCTAATATTCTTTCAAAATAAAAATGTGATGTGCAATTGCTCCTTTCCAACCATCAGACTGTAGCTCCCTATTTTTTCTTCTCTATTTTTCTGAGCTGCAGTAATGACATGTTGCTCCTGGTATGGTATCTGACATCAGACTGATCCACATACTCTGAATGCCAGGGAAATCTGACAGGTTTTGGTCATCCCCTGACATTCTCCTGTATCCTGAGGCTGGAATCAAGCCTTGTCTCTTCCCTGGTAACACAACAGCAACAGGCATCAGCTGACCTGAAAGTTTCTGTAGGTAAACTGCTGTTTATTTGGAAAGCTTTGTCCTATCACTGAGAGACATCTTTTGGCAATTATTATTATTATTATTATTATTATTATTATTATTATTACTACTACTGATTTTTTAGAAACAGAAGAACTCCCCACACCTTTTCCTGAAAGGCTGTAGTTTCAGGGTGTCCAGTAAAGTACTCACATTTTATATCATCTGAGGGCCTGAATCCAAGCACCCTTCTCCTGATGGTTGTGTAGAATGCTGTCTTTCCAGGTCAGTGTAGCAGTGTATTAGGGTGTAGCTTTCAGGAAAAATCTCAGCTTTAACTTAAAATTAGCTCTTTGGGTCAAGACTTTCTGATTTTCAGACTGGTACCTATTCGGGTAGTCCCATGGCCAGAGATGTTTGGGCCAGTGAGAGCTACATGCATTGAACTCCTTTGGAAATCAAATTCCTTGTGCCTCCCTCTCCTACAAAAGCATTACATGTGCAGTGATGCATGAGCAGTTTTGTGGGTGTCAGTGGAACAGCCTCCATGTGTGCAATGAAATCCATGAATCTTTGCAGCACTGAGCCACTTATTTTGTGATTTGCTTGTCTTGATCTTAACTTGAAACTAGTGAGGCTTGAAAAAATTGTCTTACATCTTGTAAGAGATGAGGTGAAAAAGTGAAGCTACTGTTTATACTGAAGAAATTTCTGAGTAATCTCAAGGTAAAATAGTTAAAGCGCATTTATTTTGAAGCAGTCAAATATCGTAGCCTAACTATGACTCATACCTGCCAAGTTCAGCATCTTAGAACTCAAAAATGACTGCAACTTCCTGAGAAAACCAGCTGAAACTGGAGATGGTGGCACCTTGGAGCATCCTTCTGTGACAAGGAGATGTTGTTTTCCAGACTGCAGCATCATTTCACTTACTTGTTATTTGCAGATGCCCATAGCTGAGACAATCTGAGCCAGTGAGGCACAGAGTGCCACAGCAAAGTTTGTGTTTTCAAAGGAACTGAGTGGTGATTGCAAACCATTGTGATTGTGTGAGCATCTCTGAACTTCTCACAATTTCATAAGTGCTAACCAGAAGATCACATGAAGGTTCAGAAGTTGGTGTCTTCCCTCCTTTCTCAGTCTGATTTTCGGCTATAGACAACAACCAGGAAATGCAGCAACCTCTATATCCTAAGAAAAAGAAAATAAATACATATATATATATATAGCTATAGATATATCTATATTCTGCATTTTGTTTTGACAGCTGTACTACCAGGTGCTTGAGAATCTCAGCTACCAGCATCAGGTGTTTCCTACATGGAAGACTTGTGCAAAGAGAATTTTCATGAGCTTCTGGTATAAATAAAATGTTCTTTAAAGTTCCTTAAGTGTTCCTTCCTGCTGTAGGGAGCATGGGGGAAGAATACCCTCTATGTTAAAGTTATTTCTCCTCCAAAAGTGAAAGCTTGGCTTTGGTGACCAAAGGAGTGGTTTGTTCAAAGGCAAACCAGTGGATGATGGAATGAAATTCTGAGTTCCCTGTAGCCAAATCTCTTTGGCCTCAAGAACATCCTTAAGCCTTAAGTGGTAATTACAGAAAAGAGCTTGCAGTGATTGTTTCAATATCTCTGCAACAGAAAGTGTATATCACAACGTGTTTGATGAAATGCTCCCTGGGTAATGTTTGGAAGTTAACTTTGCCATATGAAGGTAAAAGTTCCCCTCCTGTTAGAAGGGTTTCATGAAAAAAAAAAAAAAAGGATCGCCCACTGACAATTTCAAAGACCAATTTTAACAATATCACACTTTTGTTTGTTTATAGTAAAGCTCTTGTCTAAACTTGAAGATTCAGGGTTGTTTTGCCCTGGAGTAGTTTTGTTGGCACCATTCATAATCTTTTAAATTCCAAGCTAGATTTTGGAGGACAGTCAATGTATTACTTCATGTGAAAGCTATTATTCCCTATGAATAATTAGCACTCCATCCTGCAGGATGGTGAACGTGAGCCTTAGTGCTGGCCTGCTGCTGGGAATGCTGACTGCGGTTTTCACAATTTGCAGCCCAAAGTGGAATAAACTGAAACACTGCTCCCACGTGTATGGGCTGCTCGCTGAATGAGTTCTCTTCAGGAGAAAGTTGATGGAAAGCTTCTTGTGCACGTGGATGTCTGTCCTCCCCAGCCCCAGGTCCATCTGCAGGAAGAGCAGCTTGCCAAAGTGCAAATGGCTGCTGTGGGATTCCTTGCCACGTGGAGGATTGCAGCTTGGAAAGTGACCACACTGCATGCACTTCTGCAGCATCCTCCTATCCACAGCGTTGTCACTGAAATTTTTATCCATTCCCAAAGAGGTTAGATCCTAAAGCAGCAAAAGGATGATGAAGAAGAGCAGGAAAAGGCAGATTTTGTTTATGTGCCGTGCTTTTCAGGCTGTCAATCCACATATCTCTGTGCTGGTCACACTTACAGAAGCTTCTTGTAATCCTGACTAAGAAATTTCATCTGTTTTCTGAATTAATCTGTCATAATGATGTAGGGGTATCAGTGCTGTAAGGCTGCTGTTATCTATGTAATACAACCTAGATAGCTTTATAGATGATTAATTCTAGTGTAAACCATTTACCACAACACCCACGTAACTGGTATGTGAGATACCGATAGTGTTGGACTCTCCCAGAGCACGAGAGCCTGTTGCACAAAGAATCCACTACACAAACCTAAGATATTGAAAAAGATAGTGCAAGGTTGCTTGTGGAGTTTCTAGAAGTCATAGCAACCTGGAGAAAAATTGATCCATATTTGGCACTGCATCTCTGTCATCAAGACAATGTGATGATTTCTAATGGCAGGTTATGAAAACAGCTTTAATTCCAGGACTTTTCAGAGTGCTCCCAGGAGTTTGAAATATGTCAGAAATTATTTTTCCACGTGAATAGTGGAATTTGTCTATAGAGTCTGAGGTACAGGCCACAGGTGTTTGCACATGACCTCAAAAGTCAGTGAGTATTCTTGTGGGAGGACAGGGAAAGTGAACAATTTAATGTTGACCTGAGCTGCTTTTACCCAACATCAAAAATTTTTACACATCTTTATAATTATTCTTTCTAATTATTTTTCTCTGGATTGAGTATTCTGGTAAGTGTGGATCCTCAACAGCTGCTAAGTGTTCTGGAGAAGAGTAGAATAGGAATTTTCACTTAGTGAACACAAAATCTTTTTGTGAACACTGTAGCCATATCACCTTTCTTCCTGAAAAGGCATGTTTATCACCTTTATTCCTTCCAGGCATGTTTTGAGAGAGAGAGTAAAAGAGACACTTCATTGAAGAATTTTTAAATGAAATACTCCTCCCTTTATGCCACTGGAATTGAATGCATATAATTTTAATGCCAGAAAGGACTATGTGGGATCATCTTGGCTGACAAAACCATAGATTTTTATCAAACTGGTTTCTCTGTTGGGCCTCTAACCCTTAGTAGGGTACACAGATTCAATTTCAAGGCTTCACCTGAGAAGGAATCCAGTGTACCCTTGAGCAAGTGATTTGGTTGGAGATCTTGGCTGTTAGGAATGTGTGCCTTTGCTCCTGAATGCAGTTAGCATAGTTGCCAGATGTTGGATCTTGCTCTACCCTATTCCATTAGTTTAAAAAGCCCTTTGCTATCAGAGGTATTTACAGACCATGTTCAGATCCTTTTCTACCTTTCTGGGGATAAACTAAACAGACTGAAGTCCAGGAGTCATAAAACTCCTCCTTACAAAAAGGTTTAACTTTAGATTGTTTCTCCCTCTGAAAGATGACTGTAAAAACAGTGCTGTGGAGTTTCATGTTTATGGTTTTAATGGTTTCTATATAAAGAGCTTTGGTTTACCAGTTAAAATGCAGTGTGACTGCCTGCCAGACCTTTCAGTTTTATCATAGTCGCTGAGGGAAGTTGAGATTTTTGCATCCTGTCTGTCATTACAGGCAGTAAACACAGATTAAATCAGACCAGGGATTGAAGATTGCTGTTGAGGTCCATCACCTGCAGCCCTCTCCCCTTAGAGATCTCTGGTGACATCAAGCCATCTCATGCCATGTGATGTGACTTGGAAGTTGCTCAGTCCCCCATCCCCTGGGTCCCTTCCTGCCCTCCACCACCTGGAGTCGTGTCCAGCCCAGCATTGTACAAATGGGGAATGAGGGGCTGGAGGGCAGTGCCAGGGAAAGGCATCCTGGTTGATGGAGAGTTGAATGTGAGTCAGCAGTGCCCTGGCAGCCAAGAGGGCTGGCAGAGTCTTGGGGTGTCAGGCCCAGCATTGCCAGCCAGGCAAGGGAGGGATTGTCCTGCTCTGCTCTGGGCTGGGGCAGCCTCATCTTGAGTGCTGGGGACAGTTTTGGGTGCCACAATGGAAAAAAGATGTGATGCTGTTGGAGAGTGTCCAAAGGCAACAAAGATGGTGAAGGGCCTTGAGGAGAAGCCAGATGAAGCTGAGGGCACTGGGTCTGTTCAGCCTGGAGGAGACTGAGGGGAGAAGTCACTGCAGTCACAGCTTCCTCAGGAGGGGAAGAGGAGGGACAGGCACTGATCTCTGCTCTGGGGTGGCAGTGACAGGACCCAAGGAATGGCCTGAAGTTGTGTCAGGGGAGGTTTAGGTTGGATATTAGGGAAAAGTTCTTCCCCCAGAGAGTGGTTGGGCACTGAACAGGATCCCCAGGGCAGTGGTCACAGCACCAGCCTGGCAGAGCTCAAGCATTTGGACAACACTCTCAGGTCCATGGTGTGACCCTTAGGGATGGTGCCGGGCCAGGAGCTGGACGCAATGATCCTTGTGAGTCCCTTCCAGCTCAGCATATTCTGTGATTCTGTGATTTTGTGACCTTCTCTGCTCCTGCTACTCCTTCACCTTCCCCATGTGGTGGTGGCACTGTCAGTGCCCTTTACTGGGTCAGCAGCCAATGTCACCCCATGAGGCCGGGCAGGTGGCCCTGTTGATGAGCCACAAGATGAAGCAGAGTCTGCTCTTGCTCCTTCAGCCACACCAGTTCTCTCCTGCAAACACCCAGTGAAGCAGTATGTTCCTCTCCAAAAAAATATTTTGAATGTCTCCTCGTGCAAAAAGCAGCAGTTTTGTTCCATGAGAAGATTTCATTTCTACACAGTCATTTCCTCACAGCAATGCTGTCCTTTGAGGCAAAGATACTTTTATTTTCTCTGTCTTGTTCCAGTTGGCGGGTGTAAATAGAAAGAAAATTCCAAAATTTAAAGGTAAGAATGACAAAAATAGTGGATTAGATTGGTGACTGTAAGGAGGAAAACCTAAATACAGAATGAGTGAAAGAAAAAGGGAAGAAGAAATGAAGGATAATAGTTGATGAAAGAATATACAGTGTTTCTTTTTCTCTCTACTATTTTTTTCTTTCCACCACTCCTTCCAATTTACATTTTTCCTTTAGTTGTAGGCATCAATCCAGCAACTGTATGAAGCAAGTAATTAGTGCTATGTATGGAAATAGCATTATTAACTTAGGTGACCACAGTCAAGATCAGATTTCTGTTCCATTTTTTTCTATAAGATACATATAGAATTATATTTCGCATGATGGAATATTTCCCTTGCAATTTGTTAATTGCCTCTTTTATTATGAAGAGGATTTGTACTCAGAGCTACAAAAGGCCATAGGGCTACAACAGCACTTAGAAACAGTCAGATCTGCAATGGGAAGTAAAGGGATGAATTAAATGATCCCCAAATGCTTTCCCAGCCTGGAACAAGAGCTAAGACTGTCTTTTAACAAGTTAACTTCTCCCTAAACTCATCCACATTGTCAGATAGGTAAATCCAGGCTCTCCTGGCTTAGAGCTGCACCTGCAAGACCCAGAGGTGCAGGAATAAACACCTCCAGTTGTTTTTTACCAGGTGGGGAGCTGGATGTGAGGCCTGAGGAAACTCTTTGGGTTTGCCCCAGTTAACAGGTGCAGGGTAGTAGGTGCAATACTGCTCTCCAAAAAACCTAACAACAGATCATAATGTGACCAACCTTCTTGATAAAATACTGGGAATTCAGGCTGCAGTATCAGCCTGGGTATCATCACCCACTTTCCTCTGCCTGATGTTTTTACCTTATGGAAAAGATTTCCAAATACATTTCACCAGCTGTGTCCTTTCAATTACCATTAATGATATTTAATTCTTTAAGATATATATCTGCTTAAATATGTATTATAAATAAGCCTGCACTATAGAGTCCATTTTAAAATGCAAATCATCTCTAAAAAACAGATTTAAGACAGATCTTATGCAATATTTATCAATTAAAACTAGTTTCAGGGATTCATAGTTGCATAAGGATTTATAAATAAAAAATAATAGCGGGAGATGTGTTTCATTTAAACTATTTTATTTTCTGTAGATTCAGTTATATCTAATATTTTGGTAGTTAAATTGAAATCCTGCTACATAATTTACATCTGAGAACATAAGCTAGCATCTAATTTAATTTCATCTTCTTTAGAACAGATATAAAACATATTCTGCAGATTCATAGGGATATTGTTGGATTTTTTTATAATTAACCTGACAGGACACAAGAAAGGCATGCATGGATAGTTGTTAGCAGTCTTCCACCACGCCTAAAGTCTTCTTGTGAAGAAATCAAGAAGGGTGTGGATTCCTTCAGAAACCAAAGAGACCATGGATATTTGTTCCAAATGTTGTCCAGATCTGGCCCTACCTAGACTGTGAGATCTAACCCAATTCTGGTGTCTGTCTGTATTGGTTCAAAAAAACCCAGAAGTTCTGCAGCTGCCTTTCTCTGAAGTGTTTGGTTGGTGTAGCCAGTCTGAACTGAACAGGAAATTCACTGTATAATAGTAATTTTTTTCCCCCAGAAAGAAAACATAGGGAAGTTTATATTGATATATTTTATTCACAAAGTATTTGAAACTTCCTGAGTTTGCAGAGGTTGGCAGTGTCTTAAAAACATCTACAGATTCAGAATTTTGTCCTGGTATTGTTGTGTAGTTCAGTTTGTCCTGTTTTCTCATATCCTTCTGCTGCTTCCTATCTCAGTCTTACACTGAAAACCCCTTCAGACAGAGACCAGCTTTTGCTTCTGACACTGTGCCCATGGCAGGATTGTCTTTCCCTATGAAATCTTGATGACACAAACAATTATACCAAAAAGCCATTGTGGTAGTCTGTTAAGGATTCCTGCAGTAACATGTGTCTAAAGGCTTTGAACACTGAATTGCAAGTGAATCTTTAGGTGAAAGAAAAAATATTTTAGTCGTGATTTTTATTATTTCATTTATTTTCAGTGGTAGAGAATCCATCACAATCCTCTGCAACTGATAATGTTAATTATCAGCACTCCTATCAATACTTATAATTTCCTTAAAACAGCCACCACAAAACCTACCTGTCTGTTTACTCAGAACTGCAGATGAAGCAGATCTGTTCAGTTTAGGAATCTGCCAGGATGAAGGCATCCTCCTGCTCTGCCACTCCATCCCAAAGGATATTGCATTTCTCCAGAAATTCAGCCCAGGGCACATCAAAGAGCTTTGGGGGAGATCGCTTTACTTCTCTAAAGAGTTAACAAGCAATAGGGCTGAACAAATAATGAAATATGTAACACTGTGGATTTCACTTCTCCCTGCTGCAAAATGTCCACGAGCAGCACATACATTATTTAATGTGGCTCTTCAGAATTGCTGCACGGAGCTGTACATTTGTGTGTGTATGTGAGGAAGGGGGATTATTATTCCTTCCCAACCAATTGCTTGGAAAATTCCCTGTAAATATTTGGGTCTTGAGAAATATTAACTGTGATGGATCACATCAGTATTTTGGTGTTCTTTCCGGATTTGGCAGGTGCTATCAGCAGGTGGAATGTATTTGGGCTTCCAGCTCTGCCATGCAGACACACAGTTGGAAAATTAAAAAAAATTGAAACAAAACTAAACAAATTTCCCCTTCTTGAGCCAGTCAGGCTCAAGACATGTGTGACATGAGACATCATTATTGCAAATCTTGTATTTGGTGATGAAATCCATGGACAAACCTTGAAACGGATGCACTTCACTGGAGCCAGGTTGGCCCTGGGCACCTGCAGCATCATGTCCACGAGAGGTTTGAGAATTCCCTGCCAGCAACTGCCTTGCTAAGAAGTGGGTGACAGCTTCAAGTGTCCCTCTCCTCTTTTCCCTCACAAACACCTGCATGGCTCCTGACTCACAGCCTTCTGCAACAGGTAAAGCCTCAGGTAGGCAGCAAAGGACAGTAACCCCTGCGGGTATCCTGCTCCACCCACTGCCTCCAGGGAACAAGAATGTGGATGAGGTGCCCGCCAGGCACAGCAGCATGGAAGATTTCAGAGCATTAAAATAAAGATTGCTTTTTACTAACAATCCTCTGTGAAATTAGAACCTATTTTTCCTGATTGATTGTTTGTTTGTTTTTTAAGTACCTGACACTGAAATGCAGCTAACAGGCACTCTTGGTATGGCTTGTATTATGAAACAAGGAATTATTTTAATTGCCCTAGCAATTCCCTTCCCGTTGCTGTAAACAAAACGATTTCCTACAGCAGCAGTGTCTGACTCATGTCGTGGTTGACAAAGGAGCTGCTCCCTCGGATCAGGGCTGGGGAAAAGCTGTGTGGGGGCTGCAGCCTCTCCCCTCCCCTGGACCACGGGGATGCAGCCAGCCCGGGGATGCTGCTGGGGCAGGGATTGACCTCTGAGCCCTTTGCTTCAACCTGTGCTCACCCAGCTCTGTTTGTACAGACCCTGCCCCTCTCCTTTGCAAACGCTTTCATTTACATTTCAATGCTGCTCGCGTGGAAATCATTTTAGGATAGGGGAAAGGGAAGAGCACTGAGCTGGGAGAGCTTCGAGAGCCCAGCTCTCTGAATTATTTCTAGATTGAAGTATCTTTGTGAAGTTTGAAGGTTTTTTTTTTCCCTTGAGCAGGTTCATGCCCTGTAAAAGGATTCAAGATAGAAAAGCAGTTGAATCCAAAGGAGTAGAAAAGGGATATTGATGCATGGGAAAATCCTGTGGATTTTCTCTTAAGATGTGCTGATCTATAAATTCATGCACTAAAATCAGGACACAAATGTTATGAAAATGCATCTCTGGCACTGCACAACCTGCAGAACCTCCTCCTCTGGCATTGGCTTTGAGCTCACAGCTTCAAAATTATTGATTAAAACATTTTATTGTTGATTATGTAATTAAAATATGAGTGAAGGAAGGAACATGCAGCCAGTTGTGGTATTCAGATTCACTTCATATGACTTTATGAGACATATTATTTATTTGTGTCTTGCTGTGGGATGAGATTGAAATGTGTCTTTAGACATGCTTTTGGCCCTTGGCAGGTGAAACATCTTGGATTAATATCAAATCTTAAGCCAGTAGCACAATTATATGAACTCTCACTTCAGCTTTCATATTCTGTATGCTTAATCATGATGCTGTAGTTAAATAAATGCCTGTAACTTTCTCCATAAGCCTGAGAAGTCTGTATTATTGATAAACAAGTCCTTTGCTGAGACTTTTAATACTCCTCTGTATTTGCAATGCTCAGGTGAAAAAGGGAGAGATAAAGAGAGATTTTCCCGGACACTTCAGGGCATAGAGATGACATCACAACCTTTTTTCTTAAATTCATAATAATTTTCTGCAGGCTGCACTCTGACTAATATGCAGCTTAAGTTGTGTAAAAGCAAATTGACATTATTTAATAGATACAGATTTTTCTGGAGAAACACCTATTTTTCTTTCTGTATCTCCCCTGGTGTTCGTGGAACTGCAGAAGCAGACAGATGCCCCTGTCAGAATTTGCTAATAGACCTAAAAAGCCCTTTGATAGTGGTATATACACATTTTAATTTAGTAAAGAACACATGACTTTAAACTGATTTGTGTAGTAGATGATACAGCAAAACTAAACCTGGTATTTCTCAAGTCCATATTATCTTTGAATCTGATAAAAACAGAAGTAAAATCTTGCTGATGCAAGGGAAAGTGATATAAAGAGCATTTGGGAAAGAATGCAATGCAAATTTCAATGACTTTGATTTTCTATTAAAATCATATCTGAAAGTGATTATAGCATTTTTGTGTGCATGTGTCTAATTCTGTCAATGCCAAATAAGCTGGAACTACAAATTCTTCAGAAGATACCTCAAGTAACTTGCAGTGTTTATCTCATCACAATCAGCATTTTCAGGTGGATATAGCACTGGTTTGCTGTGGTGGCTGCACTTTTTCAGCCTGAGACGAAGTAGAAGAGATGTTATTTATAGTAACTCCTTCCATTAAACTTGTGGCTTGTACTCTGTGCCACAGAGGAGCATCCAGCACTCTGCAGAGTTCAGATTACTCCAACTGCTCAGACACCAGTCTGGCCTCCATCCCATAATCAATAATGATCTATCCTTCATTTTTATTGCTACCTAAGCATAACTACTGAGTAGATATGGTGGGAGATATATACCACTATCACCACTAAAACATCTTTGTTCAACATCCTGTCCATGAGACAGCAACACTCTCTTTTTTTTTTTTTCCTCATCCTTTGGAAAAAAGAGATTTTGAAAAGATTTGCTGTACTGATGGATTTTCCCTTAAAAGCCTGGAAACTCTTTTGGGAGACTTCATGCAGCTAGGTTACAGAGTGTTTTTTCACTTGCTCATTTTCTAATTGCAAGATCTAATCTAATAGATTACAGCCAAAAACTTGGTAGATCTGAACACATAGAGCCTCTGGAAGATGTGATCTGAGCTCAAAATTGAATTAGGTTGCAAATTTTGCAAAGTTTTTTTGTTTTCATATCACAAAACTCTGAAGCCAAACATGCTGACCTTGAGAACACTCCAAACTCTATGGAACAAACCCATCTCCTATAAAACCCTAGAATTTACAATCTGTTACAAAGAGAGCAGGAAAGTGTCTTGGTATTGATACTACTACGAGTATCAGGGTTAATTATTCAGTAATTAATTACATTTTGTTCGAGTTATTAGCTTTTGCTTTCTGTTCTTCATTTGTTTGCATACCTGTGCCAGCTGGTCATACAGATTGCATAGGATAAGGTTTCTTAATTTGGATTTTAAAACAGGAAAATTACAAGCAAAGCAATTTTGGCTTTGAATTTTATAATACACAGTCCTTTGAACTAACATTTGTAATACTCTGGGGGTCCTGTTAATACATAAAATCCAATTTGTACTTCTAAATAGTTGGGGTAGTAAACAACACAATTCTGTCATAATCCTTATTATGAAATAAAAGGAATTTCTTTTTTGAAATGTGCCAATCTTTCATGGAAAACCAAGTGGCATTTTAACAGCATTGCTAATTTCTAGTCAGTTACCAATAACTGGAAACCCTAATTATCCAGGGTTGGTTTTTTCTTTATTTTCAAAATTTTGGATGTTTATTATGAGTTGACTCCTTAGTAAAGAGTTGTGTGGAAGTGTTTTTATACCTTTGAGTAGCTTTTCATCCCTCAAATTCTGTTCAGAATTCTGAAGGCTGTTTTCTTCTCCAAGGTGAATCTATGTAGAAGTGTGAACTCAACTGCATATGAAAAAGGTTGAGGGCAAAACTTGACCTCAGATTTTGATTTTGCTCAAAACCAAAACCCAGGTGAGAAGACTGTATTTTCTGTATTTTCTGTTAAAAATGAGCAGTATTGAGAAATACAAGCTGAGAAGTTCACAGTGCAGTCAAGGATGATAATGTAGTTTTCAGGTCTGTGGGTTTAAACCCAGACAATTTAAAGGAATGTTGCTTAAACTGATCATCTTCTAAGGAAATATGCTCAGTAGCCTCTCCAAAATGAAGACTAGCTGGCTTATCAGATTTTCTAGTAGATACCCATCTACAGATGAAGGAGTGAATTTCTTTTCTCAACAAAAAATTCAGGCAAATAAGGACATATTTGCAGTAGGGAAGGGTTCAAAGTCTTGTGCTTTGGTTGAACTGGAGATGCTCACCTGTTCACCACAGGCCTGGATTACAGCAATCCTGAGTTATTAAAAACTATAATCACAGCTGGTTGCAGATGTCTGAAGTATCCAAGAGTTTATGCCACTAAACATCGTGCCACAACTACAACTTGGTTGAATTTGGAATTTTAAAACCTTGGAGCTTAAAAGAAATTCATAAACTGAAATAATTAAATCATGCTAGGGAAATCAGGTTTCAAAATAACTGCATTCATTAGGATTAATTCTGTACAGATTGGGCAACATGGATTGCTATTCCGTATTTATTTTCTGAATATGGTCTGAAAAGTATCTGATTTAACTCCTGTGTTAGGAACTTTATTCCCTGGGCTGGATCAAGCTGAAATTGCATGTATATGCATTTTGACTGTGTGTATTAAGGATTCAGTTTTCAGGCAATCATGCACATCAGAGCACTTATAGATTGTTTCAGATATAACAAGAAAAACATCAGCTCTTGGGTAACCCCAACCTGTCCCAGTCAGGTATCTCTTCCTTCCAGGCTCACTGTATCATGTTTCCATTCAAAAGGCAACATCCTTCCTGGAATGCTGCCCCTTAGGGGGAAGAGCAAGGGGGGAAAAACTGGGAACTTGCCTGTGAGACAGTGGTATGCCTTTGATTCATTGATCCTAAGGACATCCTCAAGAATTTAATGGCTTTGGAGCCTGAGTTTCAGCTTGTTGGGGTTTCTTTTCAATGCTAAAACCATGGATAGTTGAAGAGTTTTTTTCTTGTTTCTTTTTTATTTTCTTTTTCTGGCAGTGAAAATACTGGTTTAATGTTTTTCATTTGTTTGGAAAGAACAAGACTTAGTCCTCCTCTCTACAGTCTTGTGTTCACCTACACTCCACCAGCATGAAGTCAGTAAATGATGTTGGTATTAAAAACTGAATCCATTTCTTTTCCTGTGTTTGGATCATCTGTGGATTTTATCCCTGCAGCTGCACTGAGCCCCCAAAAGTCCATAAAGCTGCACTTAATGTTTCCACATGTAGTCTGATTGCAGGGACACATTAAATACAAATATATTAAAAAGAAGGTTTCAAGAGCAGGCCTGCCACTCTTCCCTGTAAGTCTGGAATATAACCCTATTTTTTCTGTTATTCTAGCTGTATTAACATAACTAAAAATTTAATTTTAATCAGTGTATAAAGTCTCTCTTAAAAACTTCATTTATTTATGAGCAATGTTATAAAACAAGTAGTATTTACCCTGGAATGTCTTTAAACTTGTTGAAACTATAAAATCCCATTAAGGCTGTCTCATCTTTGCTTCAGTCCATTCAAAAACCAGTGTCTAAGTCTTCCAAATACTGACAGAAGTATTTGCTAGCTTCATAGAAAACATCCAAACAGTTCATGGAATTTATGCCTTGGGGAAGCATTTGTTTTTCTTGTTTGGTCAATTAAACACTGCCTTTCTTAAGGGAGGGTTTATTGTAACACCAGGCATGATAATAAACAGAAACACCAACGGGCTGCTGCAAAAAGTTTGGGTTGATCTTGGGGTTCCAGTTACGCCTTTGGAGAGCTCAGGCACTCAGGGAAGGGGTAATGCAAACCGAGGAGTCTTCTGCACAATTTTGCTTGAGATTATTCAAACTGAATAGCTCCAAGCTTCTTATGAAGCTGATGGTGCTCTAGTGGCAAGAAGTAAAAAAAAAAAAAANAAAAAAAAAAAAAAAAAAAAAAAAAAAAATTAAGCTACGTGATTGTTTTTTCAATGTGAGCAGAGGGAATTTTATGCACAAATGCTATGAAGAAAATATCATGGTGCCATCAGAAACACTGGCAAAGCTTTTCTGCTGAAAAGGAATAGATGCAAAAAGCATACAAATTCTTGAGCTGGATGGAGGCTTAGAAAGTGCTGATTCAACACAGAACACAATGATTTCACCAATATCTCTATGATAAATTTTGCTTTATTTCAATACATTTAGGATGCATGATGTTCACTTTATTTTCATGCTTACATTTAGATTTATCTTTTTTTTCAGTAACATTGTAATAGAAAGGTCAAAATTATATGAAGCAGCAGTTAAGCATTTTTGTAAGTATGAAGTTAATTTTGAATGACTGTGATGTCACACAAAGTGAAGGATTACAGATTCTGAAGGCTTGGACTTTCCCATGAGGTGGTCTCAGGAGGGAAATCATCAAATTGCAGAGGGTGTGTTCCCTTTCATTGGTTCCATTTGCAGGTACTGCCTTCACAGTCACAGGTAAAAAGTCAGTCCAGCTCTTGCTCTTTCCAGGAGCTCTGGTTGTTGAACTGCATTCAAGAAGCTCTGTCCTGTTCCTCTGTCTTCTTGGCGTGTCACCAGTGATTTAAAATGAAATACAAAGTGTATTCCTCAAAGCTTCAAAATAGCTGCTGTGAACTTCCTCCTTTGATTTTGTACCTACCTTCCCTCTACCTACTCTGCACCTGCTGAACTGATTATGTTAAGGATGACTCTGGAAGAGGAGGTGGCTGGAAAAACACAAAAAATGCACACATCTGTGCTTCTCTCTCTCTCTCTACTGGGTTGCTGAGCACACACAGAAACCCCTGACTGCAGTCCCCAGCAGGCTTGTGGCAAACCATACGTAGGACATGTTAACTGTGATTCTCTCACAAAGTTCTTATTAGGCTACACCAGCAGGTTTTACTCTCCTTCCTTCTCCAGGTTGCTGTGGGAGTGTAACTGATGCACTTCATTAGGGTTTGAAATTGTGTGAGTAATCCTATTGTTTCTATCTCTCTGTGTAAACTGTGTGTAATCACTCTGCTTCCTCATGATGGTATGAGTAACCCCTTTCTATGACAAGCTTTTTCCATATCCCCTATTTTTTGCTCCTTAACTTGTGATTCTACTCCTGCAGCTTTGGATTGATTCAGGTGAGGGAGGAGGCTGGGAGGTGGGAAGAAGGAGGGATGCAAAGGGAGGAAAAGAGCACTTCCTTCCCTCACCTGTAACCCTGGTGGTTCAGTTTGGCTGTGGGCTGGAGACCAGAGGATGAACCAGACGAAATCCCACAGGGTTTGAGGTTTGTCTGTGTGGATGTGGCAGTGGAAGTGCCTTGTCCTGCTCCCAGTTGGTGAGGGTATCACCATCCTAGGGGCCTTTTCCATGCTCATTCTGCCAGTGCTGCTCCTGCTGGTGCAGCTGAACTGAGATGGGAAACCTGGGGCCAAGAAATCAAGTGTAGGCAACACCCAGAGCTTCCTTACAAGAAGGTTCTTTTGACAGCTCTGTGAAGAAGGATCTGGTAACCAAAAACCTGCGCTGGTTCTGGGAACAAGGATAACATTGCTCCTTACAGGAGCCTAGCAGTTACCTTGAAGCACTGAATGTAGAACTTGGCTTAATTATTTCAGGTGATACATTTGTTTTCCTCTGGCTGCGCGCACCCTGTTCTTGCTGCTGCTCAGTATTCAGTAATGCCATCACATCCAGCAGTTTGTAGTGCTTTTCCCTGTGTTCAGCTCCCTCAGAAACAGTCCTACTGGGCTCCACGGTCACATGTATTTTGCAATATTCCTCTGCCACTCATTTCCACTAGTACTGTCTCTGCTGCAGTGTTTTGCCGCAGGAGGAGATGGACAGCGTTGTTCAGAGCATTTCCCAAAGGCTCAATAAGACTTTTTGTTTCTGAAGTCGAGGGTTTGTTTTACTTCCTGGGAATGAGACAGTTCCCACCCTCTTGAAAGAGCAGGATGAGCAGGTCTAAGGAAGAAAGGAGATTAAACACCAGCTACTGGATTGATGGATTGCTTTGCTTTGCTTCCTTCATAATATATGGACATAAATCAAAACCTTCCATGTCACACTTTGACATTTCTGGCAAACATAAAATACAGACCAAGAGAAAAACAAAAGTAGCACATACCAGGAATCAGTCCCACAAACCCAACTTTTTTTTTACTTTGCTGCCACAAAACCCTAATCCCCATATTGTTAGAATAATTCCGTCTCTTCCTACATACAAACTCAGCCCCCTTGATAGATAGTCCATTCCTTTTTAGTGTCTACTGTCTTTGTGGTAACATTTTTATTTGCTGGCTGAAAGGGTAGGAAGCCCACTGGTGATTTTCCATTGCTGTTTATTTTATGCTGAACTTCCTCAGATGCTCCAGCAAAGTGTATCTGGGGATCTTTTCTTCTGTAGTATCCAGCACTGAAGGGTCTTGATACTCATTACACATACAGTAAATACTCAGCATTAGCTGAGTATTATCAATGCTCAGCTATCCTTAAATAACTGTTGCTGCCAGAGGCTGGAAAACAGAATAAATGGGAGGGGAGGCATACCCTGGGCAAGTATTGATTGCTGCTCCAAGATATTGCCAAAAAATGAGATCCACAGAAACTCCAGTAAAACGTTACAGTACAAGTTGGTGAGACACTGTGCTCTGAATTGTTTTCAACTTTGTTGAGAACATTATTGATCGTCTATATCCAAGGGGACTTGGTTTCCGAAGTATTTTCATTACAGCTTCTGGCTCACCTACAAGCACACTAAACCCAGAATAGTTTGTCTGGGGAACTAAGTGGTCTCTGGTCTGCCTTGCCCTTGAATTGAATCCGACTTCTAAGAGACTTCCTCAGCCCTGGTGTCGTCAGCAGAGCACAGTGTTATGTTGGAACATGAGGGAAATATTAGATCATGGAAATTAACTAAGTGGAAGGACTTAATCTAATTCCTTCATCCTAGGTTATTGTTTTTTTAGAGTCATAACAAATTAGGAGGACTACATAGTGCAGGGGAAAAAAAGAAAAACATCTTACCTGAAAAAAAAAAACCAGGAAAAAAACAACAGACCTTGGCTCACAATGTCTTTGCCTTGTGTTCTGAAGTGTCCCTACTCTTGTGCCTTTAATACACATCATGTATTTTTCAGAATGTGCTCTCCACTGTCGTACATGGAGCCGTGGGTTACAGATGTTAATAGGATGTGGTAGAAAATAGTTTTAAAATTTCTGGTGAAGAGGATTGTGCTGGATATGGTCATAGGCTGGTGATGTGATCCAGAAGTGCTGCTGAATGTCTGTGATTTCGCTGTTTTGAAAACACACATCCCAGGAGTGGGGCTGATAGAAACAGCTGCAAAAAACGGAGCTTTCATTTCAAATGTTAAGGAGAGATGATAAAGGGCATTCACTACAGACTGAGGCTTGTGAAAGTGTTGGTCACAGTTCTGATACCCTGGCAGTGGCTGCCAAACTAGAGAATCCCAGAGTCTGAGGACGAGTTGGGGGCAGTTTCCCAGCTGCCCTCAGACAGATGGAGAAATGGATGGGTGCCAGACTTCTCTGTGTTTTCTCTACAGGTTTTATGTGACCCAACAGAGCACTACTGAAACAGCAGGTCCTGTACCACTCATGTAGTAAAAGCTAATGGGTTTGTTGCTGAAATTTTTCGGTTTTCTGTGTGCAGTTGTAAGCATCCCATTTATCTAACAGCTGTGCTATTGTTGTTTATGACCACTGACTTGAATGAGTTACCGGGAGCTGTTCAGAAGGGGCTCTTTGCTGCCTGTGGCTGTTTTTATCTATGCTCTTGTGTCCCTCCAAAAGAACAGGGCTTTAAAAAGGTGTGACTCAGCACAGTTGTGTCATGTAATTTATTATTATTCTTGCTGAGAGCCTTGGGTATTACCTCAACACAATTATGAAACAGGGCCCTATTGTGGTTAGCCCTGTACACACAAATATGTTGAAGGGTAGTCCTGTTATAAATTGAACAGTACAATGAGAACTACCAGCTATAGACACTAAAATGAGTGCAGAAAAACAAGATAATATTGTAGCCATCAATGGTTGGGTTAGTCTGCAACTGCCTCAGCTGAAAACATAGGATTTCTAGCTGGTAAAAGGCTCCTTAAAAAACACAAACACAAACTTTACACCATAATTGTGAGGCATACAGAAGCAAAGGTATTGAGGTAGTGAAGCAATTGAAGGAAAAAATGTTTGCAGAGTGATTACAGTATGGTACTAGCAAACCTGGGCTTGCATCTCATGGTCCTTGCTGCTGAAGAACAGGCCTGTTTCTGTGGCTGGTGCTTGTGCTCCCAGTCCTGTCCTTCTCTGGCACCACACTTTTGGAAACTGCTTCATGGCAGGATTGAGAGTGTGCTGGGCCTCAGATCAGCTGGCTCAGACAACATGTCCACTGTTCCAGAGAGGATTTCCAGAATCCAGCTTTGGTCCCATGATAAAGCACTGCATCAAAGAGATCCCATTAAAATAAAAAGATCCCATTAAAATAAAGGTCCCAGAAACTTCCAACCTCTCTGCTGCAGAGCTTGAGCTCAATTAGATCAAGAGCTCCAGAACCTCTGGTCTGGCTCCATGGATGACTAACACTCTCTGGGGGTCTGGTTCATCTCTCACTGCTGATGAAATTTTCCTCTAAGAAAAGTCTGATGAGCTGTGGTGGGTTGACTCTGGCTGGTCAGGTGCCCACCAAAGGCACCCTATTCATCCCATCCTGAGCTTGACAGGGCAAAGAAAATATAACATAAAGTTCATGGTTTGAGATAAGGACAGGGAGAGATCACACCCATTACCATTGTGAGCACAGCAGACTCAATGTGAGAAAATCATATTAATTTATTACTAATAAAAGCAGAGTAGCATAATGAGAAATGAAAAGCATACCTTAAAATGCCTTCCACCCTCCATTCCCTTCCTCCTGGGCTTGACTTCACCCCCATTTCCTCCACCTCCTACCCCTCAGCAGCACAAGGGGACAGGAAATAGGGGCTGCAGTCCATCACTCATCTCTGCTGCTCCTTCCTCCTCAGGGGGAGGACTCCTCACACCTTTCCCCTGTTCCAATGTGGGGTCAGATACAGGGGAAGCTTCCAGCAGCTCCTCACAGAGGAAACTCTGTAGTCCTCCAGCTTCAAAAACCTTGCCTCAAAATTCCAGTGCAAAGAACCACAGAATGATTTGGGTTGGAAGGGACCTTAGAGATCATCTAGTCCAGCTTCTCTAAGAGGAACAGGGACACCTTCCAGCAGACCACCTCTAATCATGAGATGCAAGTGTCTAACCCCTGCCCAGTATCTAAAAGGTCTTGAAAAATGCATCTGATTTCAATGGGCAGCAGTGATTCTGCTCTCTATATTTCCAGGAGAGCTCCATCGAGACTGAAGTGCCATCATGGTGACTGAGGGGAGATTTGATTTGTGGGTCAAGAATGCATTTTCACATCTCTGAATAATAAAACACCCTTTCACACTGACCCAAGAACACACAGAACTTCTGAGTAAACACTGTTTTTCCCTGTGACTGTGGTTTCCTCCTTCCACCTTCCTTCAGGTGTTCAAGGGGCCAGACCTTGCTGCTGCTGCTGCTGCATGAAGTTGTTCAGCTGAAGTCTGTAAGGCCACGGCAAGTGACCACAACTGAGCATCTGCCCTATGGATTGTTTTCTTCTCTGATTAAAAACTCAGGAAAATCCTTCTCATCCCCTAATTCCCCAAAGTCCCATGCCCAGATCTGGGTACCAGCACACCAGTTCTACATGAACAGCTTGGAGTGACACAGAACTGCTCTATGGCACATTCAGCTGGAGATGTTGCAAATGACAAAGATGTCATTCAGCAACTCCTTCTGAGGTGACACTTTTTTCCCCCTGAAAATAGAAATAAAAGTTTTCCTGCCTCTCAGGACAAGTTCTGAGCTACAGCATGTCAGTGGTGTCCAGGCCAAGTACAGGTTGCATCAAACAGTCAGCTCCCACTGGCCATGTAGGAGCTCCAAACATGTTATTGCTCATTTTCCCAGGTAGGGAGGTGAACCAAGCACACAACAAATATTGTATGGTCATCTGTGTTAAATACTCAATATAAGAATAAGTATTTAACCTGAAGGGGGGGGNGGGGGGGGGGGGGGGGGGGGGGGCGTGGGAAACGTGTAAGATAATGTGGGTGTGCTGGGAGGGGAGGTAATTTTTAAGCCAAAAAATATGGTATTTGGAAATCACTGTTTGGTTCACGTGGTTTTCTGGAGCTGGAGGAAGATGCTATTGTTTGAGTCAAGGAAAGGCTTTGGGGAGCCATTCTGAACATAAAAAATGACATGATTTATATGAGGATTTTCCAGCTGCCTACCCATAAGACTAAAGAATACTTTTTTTCCTTCTTAGCCACACACAAGTTTTTGTGCTGAATGGCTGCTTTTGAGGGACTGAAAATGCCAAAGGCTGGCTACCTGCTTCACTCCAGCTGATACATCTGGAGCAGTCCAGCCAAGGAGCATCTTGTGAAAACACTATCATTTTAAAATTAGACTAATCACTGAGAGAAATAATTCATGTCATGACACAAATTAGTTTCAGGTAGTTTAGGAAGTGGCATCTGTGTTGTAGCCAGCTGCAACTGAATCTTGTCTGTCTCTCAGTTGGGGACTTTTCTTTCAATTGATACTGACATTGAAATAGCTGAGACTCAACTCCAGATGAGTCCAACCTTGACTTTCTGCTTTCTGCTTATTTTAATGCTGGCTGATTCTTCTGGATTCCCTACTGTCCTTATTAATTATACATTGAAAAAATAACAAAATATTATGAAGCACTGCCATGTCTGTGGAATTCAGCATATTGGATTTTTTGCCCGCAGTGTCAAGCAAGATTAATTATCCTGATAACAGCAGGATTAATCCATTCATCACATACAGTGAAAAACGCACTGTTAACATTTGGACTGAGTTATTCCTGGTCTTGAGAGGTGCAAATGGCAGAACTGGCATTTAGAGGGCATTTGTGTCTCTAAAAAGCCACATTCCACTGTTACCTTCTCCTGTTCCTTGGGCCAGATTCTTGCTGCAGGGCTGCTTGTTACCATGGGGGCAGGAGGCAGAGCTGTGCAGGGCTGTGTAGGTATAAATGTTTGGCAGAACCCTCCAATGTTAGGTAGACAGTATAATTACCCTGTCATTTAACATTAAAAAAAAAAAAAAAAAAAAAAAAAAAAAAAAAGAAAGAAAAAAAAAGAAAGAAAAAAAAAGAAAGAAGGAAGTGATTTTGTTTTTCTCTGATTGCCTTAGTTCCTGCTTTCCTACGGTGAGATTGCCAAGAACGGTTGCATGGCTTTTGAAAGCTAATTTGAGGTCAGACAGTGAGTCAAAATCAATTCTTGATTTTTGTCAAGTGTGAGTCCTTGCAACAGAAGGGTCTGATTTGGGAAGAGGGTGAGCAGCCACGCTGGCATCGTGCCCTCACTGCCACTTCCAGCTGCCAGCATCTTCTGTGCTGGCCTCCACATTCCTGCACTTCTTCTGAACTGATGGAACTCAGGGGCAGGATCCTTTCAGCTCAAACCCCTCATGTTCAAAAAACTTTCTTCTATTTTGGTATAGGGAAAGGAAAATAAAGGTCTCTGGAATGTGCCCTCATTAAAAAGAGGCTGGCAACTGCCTGGCTGCACGACTGGAGCCCGTCTCAGCTCATGCACTTGTAACTGAAACAACTCAACTTTCCAGAAGTCTCTAAATGGATTGCTTTCAGTCAGAACAGTACACAGACATTATAAAACCTGCAATTACTTTTACTGTAGGGCCATAAAATATAGATCTGTTAAAGTCTGGGTGCAGAACACATGGACATCCTACAGTTCCGACCAGCACAGATGAAAGTCTATTATGGATGATGAAAACAAGGTACTAGAAAATCCATTAGAGCTATTTGTTCCCACTTGCAATGATAGTCTCTGTAACCACATTAAATCAAAGCATCTCTGGGACTTCATTACAAATTTCTTTTATCGATACCGTATGCTGATATAAATAACAGTGTAAGAAAATCTGGGAGAAGAAATTACATTGCATTGTGTGATTTAGGGATTTGTGATCAATTATTTAGCATTTCTAGCCGAGATGCACTTAATGTTTTCATTGGAGTGGGACCCTGTAGTGCTAGGGACCGTGTGCATATTGAGCGAACAAAAATCGCAGGCCCAGAGTGCTTTGACCATTTAAATTGGGTTAAGGACATAAGAGTGTAAAATGAGAGAGCAGAAATGACTAAACTCCTCTCTAGATACCACCACTGCTCTGGGATTGAAACTACACTCATATCCAGCAAGAGAATGGAAAGACACCTTTGCTTTTGAACTCTAGGAAATGGTAAAAACAGAGACCAACAGAAAGCTGCGGTCACCGTGTGTAACAGCTCCTTCCCCGTGCTCTTCAGAGCCCCTCCTTCTCTCACAAACAGAAACAAGACTGGCTGGTGTCTGCTGGAAATAATGAGCTTGGTCAAGAATGGCTTGCAAAAAGAAGCAAGAACTGCACCTTCTGTGGTAAAAAATGACGCAAGACTTTCTACAAGGGCAGGCAGTGATAGACAGGGGATAACATCCTAAAACTGAAACAGGGTCGATTTAGATTAGATATTACAGAGAAATTATTTACTGTGAAGGTGGTGAGACACTGGAAGAGATTGCCCCAAGAGGTTGTGGACTCCCCAGTCCTGGAAGTGTTCAAGGCCAGGCTGGATGGGGCTCTGAGCAACCTGGGATAGTGGAAGGTGTCCCTGCACATGGCAGGGGTTGGAATGAGATGATCTTTAAGTTCCCTTCCAACCCAAATGATTCTAAGATTCTCTGATTATATAATTAAGATTTTTATTGTGTCTTTGACAAGAGTCAAAACCAGCCTTGTTCTTCCTGGTCCATCAGGAGGTTTGCATTTGAGTTTGCAGGCTCTATGAGCTCAAAACATGAAAAGGAGATATTAATCAAACTTGCCAATAAAGTTCAGAGAAAGTAACATGAAGGCAAAATAATGATTCCCCACCCCCCAGATTTCTCCCCCCCCTCTGTTTGCAATATGTAATTATCATGAGCTGGTTGGCAGACCTGCAATAACTATAACTAGGCACAACAGCCTAAGTTAGGAATGTATCATCAATTTATCATCAATCTTACCTTGTAATTTCTTTGCTTTTATTGGTCTATACAACATCATCATACATAAATAGTGGTGCGCAACTTTGTGAAAAATGTTCAAAATGAAAAAGCCAACCTTGAAATAAATGACAGTAAACACATCCATTTCCAGCATAAACATATAATTTCCATTTTAGGAATCCAAGATTCACACAAACCCAAATTATAAGAACTGTGACTTGTTGACATAGATGAGGAGCTGTGTCTGTGTCAGCCACTGGTTCCAAAACAATTTTAAACAATAAATCTGAAACTCAGACCTGTATAATGTCACATTTGCAGGGACTGCCCATGTGGGTGCAGTTCAGATAATGAGGGAAGAGGCTCTAACTACCTAAAGGATGTGAAAATCCAGTTTTTACTCAAGGTAGCTTTGAAAATCTCAGACTGTTTATTCAGCATTATCACCTCCATGCCTTTGTCCCTGTGAAATGGATGTGCCAGAGAAACATGTTCCTGCCCTGAAGGATTGTGCTGCTATAACAAAGACACATTTCCAGGAGTTTTATTTCAGGATGCATGTGAGGGAGAATGGAGTGGTCTTCTGAAGGCTTCAAACGGCAGAGAATTCTTTGTCTCCCTCTAAGGCTGAAGCCCTGGAGAGCTTCCCTGAGGTCTGGGCAGTTGGAGTTGATGCCTTGTGCAGGAGCAAACTCTCAGTACAAGCAGCAATGCTTGTTCCTGACCCAAATCCACAGCCTTCCTGTCAGCCATGGGGGCTGGTTGGCTCCAATACAACCTGCAGCAGCTGATCCTTTTCCCTTCCTTGGGTCTGAAACTCTGGCTCTGTTGTATCATTCTCACTCTTTGAAAGAAGGAGCAGATGTGAGTATCCTAACCAAACAGAGCCTTTGGGCCAGTTGCTATTTCTAATTTGATCTCTAATCAATGTAGCCATGGAAGGGGGCTAAAACCAGAGTGTCTGTATTACTGGCATTTATACAGAAAGCAGGGGACTCTCCAGGTGGGTGTTGCAGCGTTACGTCAGTATTGCCCCTTTTTCTCTTCCACGTCACTGTGGAGTGGTACCAGAGGGGTGAATCTATCAATTATGTCCCAAAAAGCTACAGATTAAATAAACACATAGCCTGCTGTCTCCCATCAGCCTGTCCCCATGGTCTCTCTGACCTGTTTGACTGAATGCCACACAGCAAAGCCAAAAAGCAGGAAAATTTCCTGTCCTCACAGCAGTGATATGATATAACCAATATCCTTGTCTCTAGTATCCCTAAAAAAACAAAATCCTTTTGAGGTTTAGCTGAAACTCCAGAAATGGCTTCTGAACACATCAAAGTTACAGCTTTTATGCGCATGTGTACATCTGTGTACATATGTATGAACATATAAATATTTTAAAATGGTAAAAGTCCAATTCAGCTTCCATTCCTTACAAGTAGAGTACATCCACTGGGTTTCATAGGAGAGCAAAATCAGGTCTCAGCTTCATGAAAGAGTTTCAATCTGAGCTTTGAGGAGGTGACACGTACCAGAGACTTTAATTAGTCATGTCAGCAAAAGCTTTGCTGACTAAGGGCTTCCATAGCTCAGCTGGTCTGTAGGGCAGCATCCAAGCTGGATGCTATAGGATGTTGACCTCTCTTGAGAACCCTGTGCAGCAGCCAACCATCTGCAAAACATGCAGAGTAATCATAATAATTCCCTTGGCAGTCTGTTTCAGACAGGAAAGGGAAAAGAAAGAGTAAAAAAAAAAAAAAAAAAAAGAAAAAACAAAAAAGGAAATTAATTTCAGTTAGTGTTGAAATACTCCTGTGATTATTGCCTTCACATTTTTTTAGTTTGGGGCTATATATTAGAACATTTCTACTCTCAACACCAAATGTTGTAACAAGGTCTTCAGGGCTAGGACAAAAAAGAAAACTCATTATACTAGTTTGGTATTCTCCCCATCAACAAATACAGATCTTGATCCTTAAGAGGAAATGTGTTTTAGGGGCAGTTAACATTATTTATTAGTAGCCAGAAATAGCTTTCATGTCTAAGTGTAGGGATGGCAAACGTCCCTGACCCCATGAACAATATAGCAAAATCTTCATATGCCTGACAGTCTGTTATCCCAGAATTTATAAGAAGAGGAAGAGAAATAAGTTAATGGTGGTTTTTCATGGTTTTTTTTTCCTGAAGCACTGATATATCAAATACACCAATATTGCTCTACCTGGTGCCCTGAACTCCTCCATTCCTCTGTAGGCACTGTCAGTGGCAGGTGCTGCTTTGCAGAAGGGCTGCCTCTGCCTGGCGGCTGCAGCATTATCAGGCCAGAACTGCTGTCCATGGAAGTCCTGTTTACACAGGAGAGGTCAGGAGGTGGAAGTGTCCCCATGTGGAAGTGAGCCTGTGACAGTGCATGGGACTGACTTTAAAACAAAGGCACTCTTTAGCAGGTTCAGTTCTGAAATTCGTTACTTGTACAAATGGGGGAACAGAAGGTAAAATGAGACTATTTTTGATGTACCACATGTAATAACCCTTTAAATACTTTGTGAGCCCTCTAGTGGTGCTGTCCATGCCCTGGAAACCTCCGGGAGGCAGCTGGAGCCGGGCAGCCCGTCGTCTGAGTACCAGCACTGCTCTTAAGGGTGCAGCGTGCACATCTCCTTTCTTCTGATTAGCTTTTAAAACCGCAGAGGTGAGGGCTTTATTTCTGCTTCCTCTGATAAAAAAATTATTCAAAACAAAGGTGGCTCCTACATCCCAGGCAGCTGGGGTGGACAACTAAGACAGCATCATCCCCAGTGTGTCTGCTGCAGGTCTGGTTTTCAGCATGCTGTGCTCTCTAGGGTTAAACAGCATAGTAGGGATACAGCAAGAGTTCACCAGAGAGGAAAAAATTTGGCTGGAAAATCCTAAACCCATTTCTAAAAGAGCTCATCTATGGGATTTCTGTGCAGTGAAAAGCATCACTCTGCTTTTATTCCAAACACAGTTCGGAGAGCTCCTTTATTTTTTTAGAACTGACTCATAAAGACTACAGGAGGGCACCAATTAGTGAAATAAACCTCTAATCCTCGGTGCAGTGCCTGCTATAGGACTGCTGTTTAACAGCCTCCTTGCTAATCAATTCTCTTCAGTCGGCTAAATGCCATAGATGCTATGTAAATAAATGCAAGTTTAAGAGTGTTCTACAGCGAGCAGTTAAAGCTGTGTTCCTTCTACTCCACCATAAAATCAGCAGGCATGTTAACAGATATCTGCTCCACCTTGGAGAAATGACTTTCCTTGTTCCTTTGATTGCTGCAGCTTGGGAAAAAACAGGAGCAGGGAACAGCAATAAACTGCCTGTTCTTCTTGGGCAGCACCTCGAACATCTGATACCTTGATGGCAGCCAAGGCATGGAACAAAGGTGCATATTTTAGAGCCAAAACAATGCCCACAGTTTAGGTGGCTATTTTATTTCTTCTGTGATAAATTTAAAGCCAGACTCTCATATTTAGAGCTTTCTGGAGAAAATGGCTGCTCCGTGTCACATTCTTCATATATAACATTCCTCCAGAGGAGAGGTTTTGCCTTACAAGTTGTTTCTCCTTACAAAACGAGATATTAGTGAAATATATAATAGTATATATAATATATACTATCATAGGTAGTTTGAAATGAGGCAGTGTGCAAATTCCCATCAAAGACAAATGAAACCCAACCCTGTTGAGGATGATGGCAAAGCCACATCTTCTTTAAGGGAACCAGAATTTCAACCCTGGTGTGTCAGCGAGCAACACCTTTTAACAAACAATTTTCTCTTTTTCTAAGCAGGGTCAAAGAAACCTGAAAAATTGAAAAATGTGTGTATTTTTCATTTCTCTTCTGTGCTGTCCTAAGGAAAGAGCAGTGATGCTCAGAAAGAGATAATCAAGCCCTTAACATTTCCAATATTACATCCCAGTATCCTCCAGCACAGAGATGAGTGTGAAAAAATGAAGACACAGGGAGATGAAATTACTTGCCCTGATTTATCCATCAGAACTTTAAATAAAGCACAGGTCTTGTGTGCTCATGGCATTGAGCAGACATTTAAAACCAAGTAAATAAGATGATGCTGTGTCCTGCAAGTTTCACTGAGTTACTTACGTAACATTCTTGTCAGTCTTCATACTTACATTGAATAACAAATCTTAAATAAACAAAGCATTTTATTTGAGTTGAATAACAAATCTTGAATAAACAAAACATTTTAGATGAGTGTCTAGCATTTAAGTATTTTCAGAAGCTCCAAAGTTCCATTATCTTGCCTTTGTAGAGAAATGCTTCCTTCCTCTTTTTTTTCAGTGTAGATTTTTTAATAATTTCTGATAATGTTGTGATACATATCATTGGCAACTTCAAACACTCGCTTTTTTACAGATAAATGATCTTAATTATACAAATTCCTTCTGCCTAGTGGGAACCTATTAATATAGCAACATCTTATTCATTAATAGTAACTAATTTCCACATATATTATTTATCAATATTTTAGCATGCAGCACAGGTGGTGAGCTTTTCTCTGACTAAAATGGTGAATGAACTCAGGTAAATTTATCCTGACAGACCATATGCACCATGTGCATGACTGCTGAAACCTAAGAATTTCATAAAGCAGGGACAAGGATGCCACATTTTTTTGCTCTCCAAATGTTACCAGACTTGGAGCTCATTTCCTTCTATGCACACAGAGACACACAATTTCCAGCATCTTTATTAGGTATATTAATTAAGTATAGAGAACTGGACCTCTTGACATACTGCACATGGACAGCCACCCTGAAATTATTAGCTTAACTAATAGGCAGTTAAATTATTTCAAAATATGCTTATAACAGGTAAGATTGCTTAAAGAGGAATCTTTCTGAAATCAGTAACTGAAAAAGGTGGCAGCAAACCCCACAAATCCAGATCAGTGCAAACTAGAGGACAAAGAGCTGGTCATGCAAAAAATGAGAATTGGAAAGAACTCAGTGAATCCTGGTGAAATTCCATGATGGCAAAATATAACAATTTCTTTGGAGAATGTTTGAGAAGATTTGTTTCTTTAACTTCATTTGAGTTTTAATTTTAGTATGAGGTGTTCAAAAATTTTATTTTTGGTTTTCTTAAATTAGCAAAACCCTATCCATTTAGGAAAAACAGTGGGGGCTTTTCCTCTACCTTGCATTAGACTGAAAATAGACATGCTTAGTATAAAATAGCTTTAAAGTACATAGCATAATTTCCTGCCAAAGATTTGGTTCTGCTTTTGCTAAGACTAGTGATTTATCATGATAAGCCATACATGTTTTCATGAGGAAAATGCAAGGTGAGCATCAGGGGCATGTAGTATAAAACATGGATAATTTTATTTAAATATAGACATTCTTTATTTTTAAATACACATATATTATTTATTTCTAAATACACATATGGAAAAATAAAAAAAGCCCAACAATTTTGTTAACTATTTATCTTTTCTTCAGTGGTAGCAATAGCAGAGTGGTATTATTGCCCTTTTCATTTCTTCTGCTTTGGCTGTGCAGAGGGAATTGAGTTCATAGTTCTGTGGGGTCAGGGGCTGCTGCCTGTGGCCCACAGACTCCTGAGCTCAGAGATGACTTCTCTAGGGGCTGCCAGGAGGTGAGGCAGCCAACCCTGACCCTGGGCAGGGAGTCACCCTACCAGCCCTCTGCCCTCTGACAGAGAACTCCAGGGATCCGTCATGGACAAGATGAAAACCATTGCTGTTGCAGATTTTCACAAAGCAGCCTTGTCCCTAGAGGGTGTCACCACAGAATCATCAAGGTTGGAAGAGAGCTGCAAGATCATCCAGTCCCACTGTCAACCCAGCACCACCACAGTCACCCCTGAAGCATGTCCCCAGGTGCCACATCCAGATGGTTCTTGAACACTTCCAGAGACTCCATCAACTCCTTGGGCAACTTATTCCAATGCCTGATCAGTGTGTCAGTGAATTTCTTTTCTAGTATCTGAACTGAACATCCCCTGGTGCAGCTGCAGGCCATCCCCTCTTGTCCCTTCACTTGGGACATGGCAGAGGAGACAGACCCCAGCTCACTACAACCTGCCCTTGGGTAGTTGTGGATGTCTCTGGGCTCCTTCCATGATCACAACTGAGATAAGGCAATCTGATAGAACTGAGATAAGGTAATCTCACAACTGAGATAATATAACCACTTGCCCAGAGAAGTCTATTTAATTAATCAACCCTGATGAATGATTCTCCAGGAACTAAATTTTTTCTCTATGAATTTTGTCCTCTGTTAAACCCCCTTCAACCCTAAGCACAGGTAGCACAGAACCAGAGTGGGTGAGTTCAAGCTACCAGCACCTCTGCCAAGTCAGCGCCCAGCTTCTACTGAAAAGAAAGGTCCTGCTCCATCTCCCCTGCCCTTTCTCCCCAGCTGCAGGCACCCTTCTCCCTCCTCATATTGGCTTTGGAAATTGTGTGGCCTTAGGGTGAGTTTTCTCACTTGACAGGTTGACATATCTGGCAGTAAATTGTTCTTTTACTTGCATATTTATTTATGTGCAGTGTTGGATTTCCACCGGCTCAATTCTCTGAATTGATTTGCCCCAGGGCTACCTGATCACTAGAACCATCCCAAGGGGAATGGGGCAGGAGCTGGGAGAGGAGAGAGGGTGAGGGGCAGGGTCTCCTCTCTCTTCCTTGACAAGACTCAGCCAAATGTGAAACCACAACCAGAGGATGAAGCTCACTGGCAGCTTGATGTCCTGCCTGCTGCTGTCACACACTCCTGTCCTGTCCTGTCCTTGCACCAGCCCCAGGAGCTGCAGGAGCTGCCTTTGCCAAAAGCCTGATGCCCCCTCACAGTCTTTGTTTCAACTGCACTGGCAGAAATGCATTTCACTGCTGTGTAGGAAGGCAAGAGCCCACCCAGCCTGGTGGGAGGGAGCAGGCAGAGCAGGGACGTGGGACCACAGCAGATAGATAGGACACAGATGGCTTGAGATACTTTGAAAAGGCCTCTAAGATATCCAGAGGAAATCATGAGCTCTAGCTGTGGGATTGGCATCCTTGAGAGCCCCTCTGAAAGTGTTCATGGTGTCCCTCTTCCCACATCACTCAGCACAACTTTCTCCTCTTGAGAAACAAATGTCTGCTTATGGCAGGAGCTGTGGATTGATTTAAAAACACATGAAGCCAGCTGAAAGCAGAATTCATGTGACAGCTATCACAAAACTGCAGCTCTAACAGTGATGGGTGCCTGGATGTCGAAACTGTGCTGAAAGAGAGTCCAGCTCACTGCAGTGGCACTCGTCAAACCCTGACATGATGGGAGGTGTCCTCCCTGTTCACACACACATCCCAGGAGCCAGAGCTATCTTTCTGCATCTGCCTTATAAAAGCTTGCTTCTTGAGCTACACGTATCAATTCAGTTTTGTTTCCTTCTGGATGACGAGCACATGCGAGCTTTTGAGTTTATCAAGGCGCAGCTGTGAGATACCTTTGACAGGGAATCTGCAAACCCAAATCCCCCAGTCTGATGAATATTCTCAAAACTAAGCACATTCAGGCTTCTATGCTCTGGATATCACAAGATGTGAGGGACTGGCAAAACAGAGCAGTGAGCTTAATTATGAAACAAAAGGCAACTATGAGAGCAACTGTGCAGTAACTAAGGGTACCCAAAACCCAGAGATCAGCTCTGTCCTCCTGAGATAGGAAGGACTGGCAGTTACAGGCCTGGTTTATCACTGTGTTAAACCAATTTTATGTTGGTGTAAAAAAAGGAGGATAGAGCTGCACTGCATAGCCCTAAGTATGCATTCTCTCTATTCTGTCATACACTCTCACAGATATAAAACCAGCTAATGATTGAGAAAATCAAAGAAAAACCTCTAAAAATGAAATGGTAGAAATGTCAGGTGCGGGGGAAGAGAATCATTACACTCCTTGATCAATGCACTTCTACTGGAATGATTCGGCCTCAGGGGCAACAGAAATTTATTGGAAAGATAACATGCAGCAAGATAAAGACCTCTTGCAAAGCAGCATTAAAATATCTTTGATGAGTAATTAAACCAGGCTGAAAGTTTCCCAAAGACTCTAGAGTTAAATACACACCTTGTGTGTTTGACCACCTCCATCTGACCATGTTATTTAATACTTGCAACCCTGTGAACCCTGTTCTGTTGTTACTGAGCTTGTTGTACAGTACTTTGTTGGTTTAGGAGACACTTTGATTCACAGTGACTTATTCACAGCATAATTCTATTCAAGAGAAACAAGCATGTGACTCTGTCTACAACAGCAGCACATTCCGAGTGGATGGTATGGCACACATTGCAAAATCTATATTCTCCACAAAGCATGTGTTCGTGCCATGAGAATTCATATTTCTTCTTTAAACCTACACGAGTCTTTCTCAAGTGTAAAAGGCATTAGGAAGTGCACTTGAAAACACTCTGAAGTTCAGGAAATGCCAAGGAACCTCATTTCTGAGCGTGTTTATTTGCACAGGAACGTCAATATGCAGAATGACTGCTGGGCTAGAACAATGCAGGAAAAAATTTGCAGAAGGAGGGCCAGCGTGGCTGGGATGAGCATATTGTGAGAAAAGTACACCTTGCATGGTAGCAGGGTTTTCAAATAATGGCTCCATTTAATTCCATCTATGATCAGTTAATTTTAACTTTTTAATGTATTGCAAATGTGTTCCTTATGAGATTGTTTCAAAGAAATATTTGGTTTGCAATAAGTCAGTAGTAATCAGTGGCAATGGTACTTCTACAGTAAATGTACATGAAGTTTATGAGTGACTACACAGTACGGCATAAAATATCTATTTGGAATTTCCAAGTTTTATGAGTTTTCTCCAGAAAAAAAAACCTTCTGAGAAGCCTATTTACCCAAGCGGATATCTATATGCACTCCTTTACTGTAAGCAAAAGCAAACTTCTGTCCTCTGTAATGTTTACTTTGATTAACTATAGATGGTTTGCCCTTTGATTGCTGCTAATGTTCTGTGGAACCATTTGTTTTCCTGCAGAGTTAAGGGCATTAAAGGAGGAGGTATTGCCTTCTTTTTAGGATGAATTGATTTTAAAAGAATTTTTGTTTAAAAGGAGATTTTGTAAAAATCCTGAAGAAACAGAAATTGCCCAGTCTCTCACCTGTCCACTTTAGGACTGTGCATGAGCAGACACCTGGGACATGGACCTTATTAAGGAAGAAGGGAGAATATTTTTGTGAGGAGCACTCTGTTAGGTTATTGGCAACAAATCACTTGTCCCTCAGGACACGCAGCACTTGCATTCCTACTGACAAAACCTGGAGGGAACCTGTTCTAAGTTTACCTGCTATTTATTCTGAAAGGTTTTAATAAAGACTTAATTGTAGAAGGGTTTCCAAGGAACGACTTGAAAGTGAATGTATCCCTGTCCAGGGAAAATAGTGATATCTTGCTGCATAGTTGAGAATCTTTGGGATTAAGGATGTGGCCAGTGGAATTTATGAAAAGTTGTGTAAATAAACACATCAAGATGTGATCATCCTCAGGTTGTTCCTCATAAGTGCTCTTCCCCCTCCTTTTGTGTTATTTATTCTTCTCTGTTGTGCAGCCCTGACTGTTTCCTTTGGGAACTGCTGCAGAGACCTGGGGTCTGGCTGCTGGGTCCCCACAGTTGGGGTGGGCTGGTCCCACCTCGATGTGCTCAGAGGGTTTCAGCCTCCACACAGCCTCCTCAGGAGAAAACAAACACAGGAAGGCTCAGGTTTCCTTGTCCTGTTCAGAGAGATGCTGTACCTGTTGTGGGTGGGGATTTCACCACCCTGCAGCGCTCTGGTGATGATCTTCTTTCCTTTGCTTTCTGTGGAGGAGTTTGTTGACAATGGACTGTTTTCCACCTGAAAAATGGAAGCAGTTTTGCTGTTCATCTTCCCCACTGAAGGTTCTCAAAGGCAGGTGTGCTGCAGCGGCTCTGGAGAGCTTGAGGAGCCCAGTGCTCTCACACCACAGAGTCAGAGAAAGGCACATGGGCCTGAAGAGCCTTTTGAGAGACTCTTGAACCTGAACTTGGCTGCTTCTGTGCCTGTTGTGAATGAAAGCACAGAGCCAATCACCCCTAACCAGGCTCAAGTTGCAGTAAAGGGAATTTAAATCCTGAGAGTTTTGCTTCAAGGCTGTACAGACATGTCCATTTGGTCACTGGCCTGTCTTTTTATTCCAGCACCGTTGTAGGAATGTAAATTAGGACCAACAAGGAACAAAATGGTTTCTGTTCCTAAGTAGATGCTTAAGTTAAGGCCATAAGATGCAAGTTTTAATTATCGTTGAGCTAATTGAGAGCTAACATTTTTTTCCTTTGTTTCAGGCTGTAATTATCTCATTTTACACCTTCATGGTCACTGCTTGTTTTCATGGGGAGATTTTTTTGCAGTCCCTCACACTGATTTAAAAAACCATCTGAAATTACTAGTACCATAATTAGGACCGAAACTAGGAGCAGCTCTCCCTAATAACTGCAGATATGATGAATAACTGTAATTTATGTTGGCTTTTTATCACCACAAGTTTTACAAAAAGCAAACAAACAAAAACAGGTCAGCATCCCTACTCTTGCTTTTTGCCCAACCTGTCCCCTCCCCTCCTGGCTTCTGTGAGCTGTGGCCACACAATGGGAAGGGTGTGGGCTGAGCATGTCTGTCTGTCAGGTGTTACTGCATCTCTCCAGAGAAACATGGGGATGAACCACACTGAATCTCATCCACCTTATCCCCTCCTCCCCTGTGCCACATCCTCCAGCACTGTCCTGACAGCAGCTCACAAGGGTGTGAAAACTGAGCTGACAAAGTCAGAGGACCCAGTGGATGGGAACCCACAACACTGAGTGGGTTGTGAAGCTACCAGGAGCCAACACAGAAAAGTCTGGCCCCAAATTCTCCTCCCTAGTGTGTCTGCTGGGCAAAGGTCCATTGCAGCCTCTCTCGTTTCAAGATACTGCAGAAGTATTTTAAGAATTGAAAATTGTTATTTTTTAAAAGAAGTGTATTGGGGGAAGTTGCAAGCTTTACTTTTTAGACATAATTGTCTAAAACTCCAGATGTTTCATGTTTAAATCACCTACCATGTACTTAGAGGTCTGATGCTGCACTCAGGCTGGTCTAGAGGTTTGGAGGCTTGGGACCATCTAATAGACCATCCATATGTTGTCACTCTTTCCTTTCAGTGATGATTCAGACACAAAAATTCTCATTTTTATGATTTGTCTTTCAGTCTGCTTTTCATTAATATTAACACAAAAATAAACGCCAGGAAGTTATTAGGTGTATGAATGTATCATTAATACAAGTGTTGAATGATTAGGTAAGATAAGAACACTTTTACTCCTCCCTTGCATTTCCATGGAATAAGAGACTGTAATATGCCTGAAAACCCTCCTTTAAAATGTTGCTTCACAATCACTGACTAGAAAGATCAGAACATTTCCTGAAATGATGTGGTTTGCATAAGGTCAGAGTAGAGAGCAGAGGGAAGAATTGCACCATGCCCCACTTAAAATATGTCTTGCCCCAGTTAAAATATGTCTTAACCACTGAATTTGCACTTTTGTAATTTTGAATCTTTCCCCCAAATGAAAATTATCAAGATACCTCCACATACTTTATTGTCCATGTCTGTATTTATATATATACACCCATATATATATATAGCAAATGCAAAGATCTGGTTGTACCACATGCAGCTGCAAAAGCAAAGTTACTTCAGAAAATTAACCGGTAGTAAAATGCTGCAATTTTTCTTAGGAAGACAAGAAAACGTGAGTAAAGATTAGATTTATAAAACCAAAAATTCATCTGGAAAACTCTTGTACAGTAAGCAGAACTATTCTTTATGATAGTGTGGTCAGACAGCTTCAGTGTGGCAGCTATCTCTGGACACCACTGAGTTCTCCATGCCCGTGGCTCTATACTCCTCTCAAAATTGCTAACTGAAATTTATAGGAAGGTAAATTAAATAAAATAAAGGGAATATCAGAGCATCAGCTGTAGCAGAGCACTAGAAGCTGTAGAGGCACAATGTGCTGTCTGGCTGATGGTGTATCCAAAGTTCATCTGGAAGTTGAAAGGGGCCGCAGGAAGACATCGAATACACCTGAGAGATAACGATGTAAATCAGGCTTTGTGGTAATTAAGGCATGTGTGGTGAAAACAGAGGCAGATGCAGGTTTAGATTAGTGAGTTGTGCCAGTTGTGATTGCTGCTGAAAATCCCAGAATTGATTGCCAAATTTGTTGTTATTCCCATTCTGGGCAGAGAGTTTGGAGTGGGAGAAGAGTCATTAGCAGCACCTCTCTCAACATGTGCCAATGTAATGATTAGTGAAACTCCTGAAATAATGCTGTGCAACCCTCTGGAGAACTGGCTGCTGACATGGCCCTATCATTTCCTCTTACATTTTTTCTTTTCCCCCCTCGTGTCCTAAAATTATATATTTTCCACTTTCTTTTGTCCTAACCCCTGATTTTGGAGACTAAAATGAAGCATATGACATAGCCTTCAGTTCTCAGGGTCAGCAGGAATATTCACTTGCTGAGACTTAATCAGACAGCAAGGAGGCATTTTGAATGGCCATTTTAACCCTGCAACACTCTGTCAAGTACCAAAGACAAGGATCAGTGTTATTCCCAACGCTGTCTCCCCAGCTTTGTTTATGGCAAGAACCTGTGCTTTTAATTTATCATAGTTCCCTCCTGAAGTCTGGTGTTATGTAAAGCCAAACAGAGCAGATGTTGTTATGACGATGATTATTAACATTATTATTGATGTTTATAAATTAAAGCTGGTTTAGGGGAGCAGTCACCTGCCTGTTTTAGTTCTGTGGAACTGACAGGACCACTGAGGTCCTCATGCTTGTTTAGAGGCTGTTTTAAATAGGAATGAACCTGAACATATCTTTAACTGCTTCACTAGAAGTATGGAAATTCTCATTTTCCTCACAGGATGAACCTTTGCTCATTCCAGCCAGACCATGCGGGTATAAATCACACTGAACAGCCAAAGGAAGCCTCTCCTTGCAAAAATTCCCAGATTGATCAAACTTAACACCTAATTACAGAGCTGGAGAAGCTACTTACACTGAAGGCGGTTTGAAAGGCTGCCTGGAACATCATGGGTTGAGCTGCCTTTGTCGGGAGCATTGTGCTGTGATGTGTAACGTGGGCAGATTCCTGTGGGATGTTGACAGTTTGTGGGAAATGCGTGTAGGAGGAACTGGGTTACGAAGACCAGGGGGTTTAAATATTTTTTTCTCTCTCTCTCTCTTTCTCATTGTACTGCATGTGGGCTTGGAGATTTTTGGGGTTTGGTTCGTTTTGTTGGCTTTTTAAGGTATGGGGAAAGAAGAGCTTTTGGCTTTGGAAAAATCTGGCCACTACATGTAGTATGTCATGAGCCATTCATTCCTGAAGGTCCTACGCTGGTCCTACCCTCCCAAAAGGATACTGGTAGATGCTCCTGAAAGCTCTAATGTTCCAGGCTTTTTTTGCTCATGGCATTTATATTGAGTACTAATCACTTGTTAAGCTATGGATTTATGTAATTAATTCATTAGCTCTGCAATGTTTCCTCCACTCTCTGCCTGCCAGTCTGTCTCTGCTGGGACTTGTACATTTTTTTTCCAAACAGTTACAAATAACTCTCTGTATTATTTTCATTATTATTTGCTCTTAAATAATTTGTCAGGCTAATATTTTTTCCCTTTTACACCAGAAGTGGATTTTCTCCTGTGTGTTATCCCAGCCTGAGGCACAGGGCAAGCATGATTTGGGACTGTGCTGGCAGTGAGTTTTCCACACGCAAACAGTCAGAGTTTGAAGTTCATTGTCTTATAGCAATGCAAGGGTAGGGCCTTTGTAAAAGGATGAATCTCACTTTCACGAACAGCTTTGGCCTGGTATCAACAGGGCATGAGATATCCAAAGTTATAAAGCCACCAGTTATACAAAAATCATTTTCATGGCAGCCTCTCTCCCATGCTTTCTCTTCCCTGTCCTGAATGTATGCTGGCATTGACATAAGACGTCAGAACAGGATCTGTTTAATCTAGAGATGGTGTTTACAACTTCTTGAAAAAGATTTCTTGAGCTTTACGATTTTGCATATTCTAGTTTTCTTCATATGCATTCCAATTCTTCATATGCAGTCCATTTTAATTCTGCTAGAAGAAAGAATTCCAGAGAATAATTTTGTATTGGTGTCATGAGAAAAAATGCAGTCTTTTATCCTTATGGATTTTTATCATGTAATGTTTCCACTTCTTTGAATGAGAGAAACATTGAATAGGAGCACAGGATATTTCATTTGTATTAGAGTCATCATATTGAAATGTCTAATATATTCCTTCTTATTTTGTCTTTAAATTAAATGGACCTAATCCTTTTTATCTTTTCACACAGAAAATACTTTATTCCTCTACTTATTTTAATTATTTTTTATCTGAATCCCCTCTGTTGCTGTATTATCTCCTCTAAAAGCACTGACCAAAACTGAACACAGTGTCCCTGTTGGCAGTGCATTATTCATTTACCTATCACATTATGCTCTTTATAATGTTTTCCACCCTGTCTTACGCCTCATAATACACAATTTGTCATTTTTTTCCTACAGATTCCACACTCTACAGAAGCTTTCCTGCAGGGCTGTCATCAGGAGTGAACCAAGCCTTTTCCAGAGTGTAGCAGTTAATAAGTCAATAAGGTGTCTGTGACTTTCCGAATTCTTCTTACTAATTGTTAATGCTTCTTATTTATCAGCAGGTACTGGGCTGCCATTCTCCTGGCCTTCTTAGCGTTGTCACCATGGTTTTTGTCAATTATAGCCAATAAAGTGGTCAGTTTTGGGCCCCTCCTACAAGAAAAATGTTGAGGTTTTGAGGTGTGCCCAGAGAAGGGCAGTGGGGCTGGGCAAGGGGATGGAGCACAAATCTCATGCTCAGTGGCTGAGGGAGCTGGGGATGTTTAGCCTGGAGAAAAGAAGGCTTGGGGGGGATCTTATCACTCCCTACAACTCCCCAACAGGAGGTTTTGACCAGGTGGGCACTGGTCTCTTCTCCCAGCTAGAAAATTATAGGATGAGAGAAGAAAGCCTTCCCCAAGGGGAGGTTTAGATGGGATATTAGGAAAAAAGTCTTCACAGAAACAGTTTTCAAGCATTGAAACAGGCTGTGCAGGGGAGTGGTGGAGTCACCAACCCTGGAGGTATTTAAAAGACCAAAAATTGGTCTTCTGTACAATATATTAATTATTATATATTAAAGTGTAGATATGGCACTGAGGGACATGGTTTAGTGGTGGATCTGGGTTAACAGCAGAACCCTGTGATCTTTGATGCCTTTTCCAACTCAAATGACTCTATGATTCTGTGTGTGTCCTGCAGATGCTCCCATGTAAGCACACATCCCTTTCTCAGGTTCATTCCCATCAGTAGCTCTGCTAGAAGACACCCCAGCTCAGTTTCTGCCAGGCCATCTGGGTTCTTTGTTCTTGCTCTTCATCTCACGCCCGGGTGCTGCGCTCCAGTTGTCGGTGCAGAGCTGGCACTGGGGCTGGTGCAGACACATCTGAGCTGGCCCAGGTGGAGCTGGCAGCAGTGTGGGAGGCTGAGAGCCTCCCTGAGGTAACTGTGATGATCTCTGTGCTGATACACCTCCCCTCCTGCAGCACGGGAGCTACGCTGGCAAAAAATGACTCATGTAAAGCTCCTCAGCCTCCAGCTGCAGCTCTGAGTGCAACCTGTGCCATGAGGAGGCCCAAGGAGGGTTTCTCCAGCATCCTGGGCTTCCACGTGTTGAACAGCCTTTCTGGGAAAAAAAACCCCACTTTAACAGAGGCTTTTGGATAGTTCTAGTGCATAATATCCACTGAGGTAACTCCACTGATTCCAGATCCTTTCAGGCCTCCATCTAGCAAAAGTCATAATATTAATATGCTTAATATTAAGCTACCACCAGTGCTGCTCCTGTGTTAAACTCAGTGACATCTTTCTGTTTGAGTACTTGGCTGAAGAAACAAGCTGTTTTGTGGGATGCAATCTCTGCATTTTAATTTCTTGAAAAGTTCATTTCTGCAGCCTGCAGAGCAGGGTCTGTGGTGCTGTGCTAGAAAGGCTGCTCACTGATAGCGGGAAATGTTGGCTGCACTACCTTTCTAAACCCTGGCCAAAAGAGCATTCAGATTAAGCAATAATTTAAGCAACATCATGAGGAATGGGGAGAGCACATGGCCAGTTAGTCACCAGAGGTACAGACGCACGCAGAAAGTAAATCCCCAACCTGTTATAGTAATGCACTTAGTTACTGGAAATGCAATATGAGCCTACTTTCCTGAGCAAGGATGAAAGAACTTGTTTAACCTTTGTACAGCATTTTCCACCCACACATGAGTGACATCAGATGCTTTGTATAGGTAAAAAACAAGTCAGCATTTGGGAGACTCCCAAACACGAGACAGAGATAACCCCTTAGCTCTAAGTTTGTGCATTTAACACACTTGTGGTGGGTCACTTGAAACTTCTTGCTACTTATTCCTGGATCTTAGTGACTCTGACAGAAAAAAACCCCTTCAGCCCTGTGCGTAAAGCACTGGAGGTGAAGCACTTACAGGAAGGTATTTTGTATTTGTGTATGCAGTATAAAGTAGGGCTTTTACATTTAAATCGGTGGAAATTTTACTTTTGAATATCCTGCAGATTGAATCATTGGCACTGGAGAGGGATTTTCACAAGGCCAGTCATTAGCTGGCCTTTAAGTAAGAGCATAAAGCTGGGAATGGGAGTTTGAGTGAGCATTGCTGAGCCAGCCAAGCAGGACACAGGCTGGAAATGTCTGGCTCTGTGCAGCACCTGCGTGGATTTCAGTCCACTTCAGGGTCACCTAAAAAGTCCTGCAGGATTTCTGAAGTTCAAGATTTCCTTAGCAACTCCATGCTAACCTTTGTGTTACTTTCAAAACACGTTGGGGCTCAGTTCCTGTGTGTCCCAACATGCAACAAGAAAGGATCTGGTTTTAACTGAAGGTTTTGATTTTTGGAACAATTTGATTCCTCTTTCCTCTCTCCTGCTCACCTCCCACCCCCCAAAAATGCTTGATAAATAAACTTTGAAGTCCTGGGAGAAGCAGCATGTGTTGGTGAAGGGAGAAGGTGGGGGTGGCAGGGGTGGTGGAAGGAGCTCAGTTTGTCAACACAACAGCCAGGAAGCAGGTTATTTATAAGGCTTGTGGTGGAGAGGGGGCCAGCCCACATGTTTTTAAAAAAGGGCTTAACTAATCACATGGTACAGCTAATTCTGGTATTTGTAAATACATTTCACTCTGTCTTGGTGGATGAAAGGAGAGCTAAAAGAGAATCACAATTCAGGGCATGACAAGTCCATGTCCACACCCAGATGCTGCCCTGTGCAGGTGCCCAGCTTTCTCTGCACTGCAGTGATGCTCCTGAAAAGGGCTTTGCTGTCCCTAGGCAAAGTATGAATGGAGGTGCATGGGAACTGATGCTTTCTTGGGATTCAAAAATCCTCTATTTGAATCATGGCCCTGACAATGTTCAGCCTAAATTCTGAATGCATTCTTAAACCACAGAATGTCTCATTTTCAGCAGGGTTTCCATGACTCTGTCGAAGAGGAAGTTGACTGTGAGAGGCATATGACCATGAGACTATAAGTGGCTGGACTGACATCAAAAGAAGTAAATTTTTGACACACAAAGATTTTTAAATCCACTGATTCAGTAGAGTCACATTCAGATTTAATTTTTTTTCTGTGTAGAGCATATAGTGAGCTATTCTTGTGCGTTGAAGAACGTTCAAAGTCCCATGATGGAGGCATGACACAGACTTGACACTGCTGCTACATTCCTCAGTTCAACAGCCATGGGAAGGCTGTATCCTCCTCAGCTAAAAAAGGTCCAAAAAAATAGCTTTATCTCCAGAGGGATAGTCTGCAATTTAATGCTTGGCCAGGCAAACTCAAATCACATGTGTACATCTTTATACATATGTGTGTGTATATATATATATATATATATGCATAGATAGAAAAATACATATATGTATATAAACAACAGTATTGCACTCTTATACACAGTTATATTTTAATTTCAATTTCTTATAATAAAAAACTAAATCACACAAGTCCATCTGCTTTTTTTTCCTTAAAGAGCAGGAAAAGATGCAAACATGTGACATAGGAGATATGTAAGTGTTTGTACTTAATTTTTATACTTGGAAAAGTGGATTAAAAACAGATACATTAAAAATAATAATAATGATAATGATAATGATAATAATAATAATAATAATAATAATAATAATAGTAAGCCATGTTTGGGTTTGCCTTGTTAAAAAAAAGGAAAGAAGAGAGAAGCTGCAATAAGTATTGCTGTAGAAACCTCGCTGAGTTAAGTCCATTTACTGGTTAGAAAACTAAAATCACTCCAGGGCATGCCCTGCCCTTCGTCCTCTGGGTGTGATCCCAGTGGGATCCTGCAGAGCTCTGGAAGTGCAGCACTCAGAGCTCCAGCTGGGGACGTGCCATCACCATCAGGAACCTCACAGGTAATGTAGAATGAAATTTCTGGGTGAAATTCTTGCCCTGTTGACGTTGGAAGGTGTTTTGCAATTGGATGAATTGGAAAGAGAATTTAATCCTCTTTGTCCAGAGAAGCTGGAAACAACAATTAATGCCCGGGTACAAAATTGCAGGAATTTTATGCTTTTGGGTATCAGGGTATCTGCTCTTGGTCTGGGAGGTCACAGGATGAACCAGGAAAGGAAGTAATAGAGAAAAATTCAGTGACAATTTCACTGTTTTCCTGGTGTTCCAGAGAGGTAGGAAATTATGATCAGTTATTATTTAGATGTACCTTGCTGGCAGGATTTACCAGAACTTTCCCACAGCTGATATTGAGAGTATGTAGCTGACAACTTTTACTCTCCTTAAAACAAAAGAAAAGACATTCAAGAGCAAACCTGGAAAGCCGCATTTAGAAAACAGATTTTTTTTATAAGAAAAAAACATTTGGAAAAGATCTTTTAGAGGACACTTGGAGACCCTAAAATGCAGGACACTCTGTGCCCTTCCAACATTGCATAAAAATGATGGAATTTGCTGCACCCCAAAATCATCATGAAGGGTGTTCCTTCCTAGCCAGCAGAACATGACACTGCAAGGACAACAAAAGGAGCACTTACTTAAAAGTTACAATTCCTATTTAGCCTGTGAAGTCTTACAAATAGGGGAAGACTAAATGGAATTTCTATTTTATGCATATATATATATATATGAATATAGATATTTTAGCAACCTATTCTGCACCACTTCTCAGGCCAGTTAGAACAGAATGCACTTAGGGATGCATAAAGAAATTACATTTCCATTTAAGTAATAAAAATGGACTGTACAAACTTCCAATTCAGTCTCTGGTTTTATTTTCAGTCTAATATTTCTATTCCTGCACAGAGATAATGTACCAGCAAAAGCTGTCCTGGCCCAGAAATTGTCTCCAGTAATTTGCAGAGGTGTCTGAGCCCAGCATCCCTCACTGGACAGTTTGCTGAATGTAACCTGGTGCTGCTCTTCCCACAGGATCATAAACAATGTTTACACTGGAAGTACAGGAAGCTTCTTGATTTGAATACTCTCCCACATTCATATCAGGCTAATCTCTGTCCTGTGTTCTTGTGTCACACAAAATAAGCGAAAGCAAGCAACATCTGGGCTCCCAGCTATGATTTCTGGCTGATATTTTTCCCAGGAACAAATTCAGGAAGTCAAATCTCAGTACTCCCCTCCAGTTCAATTTGTAAAAAATACAATTTTATGTTTTCAATGCTGGATTGCAATTTCTTGGTATTCTACCTATGTTTCAAATGATGATCAACAAATGATAAATTGATCTCATCTGCAGATATCATCAGTCTAAAATGTTATAATAACTTTGGCTAATTATTTAAATTGATTGCAAACAATTCTAATGAGACTTTTTTGCTATGAATTTATTTTCAAATGATACTTAATTATCTTAAATTGGGACAAGTGTTTAAACTGACAAGCAAACTAATTGAGACAAATGTTACAAAGCCATGATCTCTTGTCTAGGAGAGGAAATGCTAAAGTAAGATTGACAGTGGATGAAACTATAGGATTTGTAGAATTTACTTATACGGAGAGTCTGTAACATCTTAATGTCAAATTAGTCAACCCATTTCAAGCAAATATGTTCTTTCTAGACTGAGTATGGATCCAGACCAGAAATCTGTGTTTAAGAAATGTTTGGTTTAAAAATTCTGATTGTCTATGCATTTTGTGGACTTTGAGTAGAACTGGATCAAAAATTCCATGGGGAGCAGTTCCAGCACCAGTGATCCATCCGTGGAGCTGCGTGCTAGCATTGATCAGGGTGTGTTGCAAGTATTGTGAAACTGCAATATTTGTTTTGAAAAGGCACAGATCCTGAGGCTTGAAAGCCTCAGCCACTTTTTTTTTTTTGATTAACAAATTATTTCTAGCACTGAAGCATTAACTTTTTTTCTGTACAAAACATGGGCTTGACTTATTAATGGAAAATTATCATTAGGCTAAATTTTGTATTTTCTCTTTCAGATGTCTGTAGGGGAGAGGTGGCAATTAATCAGGGAAGAAAGAGACCAGAGATTTTCATTCTCAACCCACCAAGCCGTGGTGCTGCCCTGCAGAAATCTCTCACGTCTCCCATGTACCAGGCAACAGCAAATGAGCCCATGTTCTTCCTGCTCAGATGACCAGCTGGGTAACAGTTAATCCTGACATTTTAAATAGAACTGACAATTCAACAATAGTTGCTACAGCTGTGAGGGACTTCATTACGCCAAGGGACTGCATCTACAATGCACAATGGAAGAGAATCTGGGGAGGATTTGAATAAAAAGGAGCTGAGCTGTTTGGAGGAGAAATGTGGAAGATTAAATGGAGTCAGGAGCATGAAGGCTGCCTTTGTGCAAATATGAGCATATGAAAAGAGGCTGTGGATGGAAGTGGATTTCACCAGGGAGGTGGGCTCCCCATGCACAGCCTCTGTGGGCTGAGCTGCCCTGCCAGACCTGGATTTTGCCAAAGAGCAGCACAGAGTGAGGAAGCTTCAGGCAGTGCTGGGCTACAGGGGAGCAGCTCAGGAGGCCAAATAAACAAAGAGAGCACTGGACACCTAGAAAGAGCACATGTTACAATTATTTTCCCTTCATTTAAAGGTTCCTAGAAGACAAACTCTCTGTTCAGGATGATCTCTCAAGGTAGATTTCAGCCATGCTGTATCCACATCCTCAGAAAGCCCTTGCCTAGATGTTGGTTGATAACTAAGATTGAAGAAAGGTGGGCAGACAGTAATGGACTGCAGGGTTAAAAAACATAACTCTAAACTACATAAAAATGTGTATTAGGCTACTGGGTGAGCTGTGCAGTACCCTGGTGTTCCATGAGCCAGCCTAAGGAGAGATTTATGAAACAAACCTGCACGTAGAGTCCTCGGAAGGCAAGGAGCACATTAAACCACATCAAGGCCTCCGTGAGCTCCTTCTCAAAAGTTAACAGGCAGCTTGCTCAAAGAGCAGGGGCAGTGATAAGAGAGACAAAGATGGAGAATGCAATCGGCTAAAAATAATTTTACTGCCAGAATGCTCTTTTGAACTGCCTACCACGGCTTCCCAGCAAGTTATTTGCAATTTCAGCCTGTGTTTAGCAAAGTTTCATTTAAAAATAAAAAAAAAAAGAAAAAAAAAAAAAAAAAAAAAAAAAAAAGAGCAGCTATAATCCTGTGTGTCGGCTGAGAAAATAGTACTAGCTGACAAGAGGAAAATATGACTTGGACAGCAGTGTTAGCAGCTTTTGATCTTTTGGAAAAACTTACAGTGGATGAAAAGAGAGGGAGTGTGTGAAAGGTGCCTGAAAGGTGTTGCTGAAGGGAGGAGGGATGAGTGGGTTGTGGTAGTTGTTTTTACATTGTATTAATAAAATGTTTGCAAAAAGGACTCGTGTGTCCCTGATATCCTTCCTGAGCCTAAAAGGCAGAAAGAAGAGAAGCCAGTCCCACCTGCAGCCCATCAGCTCCCATCATGGCAGTTGGGATAAGAGGGATACAGGGCTGTAATCCCAGGTGAGATGCTCAAGGTGACACCCTTGGAAGCATCACAGGGACCTGGCTTCAAAACTGGAGGTGCACCACTAGCCCTGGAATTATTTCACCCCTCTGGCACAGGGTTTGCTCCCACAAAGCAGGAAAACAATCACAGGATGATGTGGGTTGTAAGGGACCCTGAAGATGCTCCAGTTCCAGCCTCCCTGCCGTGGGCAGAGATTGGGTGGTCATGGTGCCCTGTGGCTCCTGAGGAATAATCCCAGGAGCAGTTTTCTCAGAAATAATCCGAGAAATAATTTTGGATCAGCCAGGACTGTGCCTTAATTAGGCACAGTAGTATTGTTTGCAAAACCTGGCAACACACTGGCCGTGGCTGATATTAAGAGAACCTGAAAAATTATGAGAGGCACTCATATATGGCTTTTTTTTTCATTGTTCTTTATGCAATCCAGTGCCTTCAGAGAGTAGCTGTGCTGTTTGTTTATTATTGTTATTAGCTTTTATTAGATTCAATACAACTTACCTCAGAGTCCCTCCGTGTTTCTGTTTCTGTTTTGACACCATTATTTGTACTGAGGAAAATTTCAATATATTGTAGAAATTATTATGGGATAAATTATTATGGGATAAATTATTAAAATTCCTTATCTAATATTTTAATAAATAATGGCCAATTGCTGAAAACATATTCAATGTAGATACTTCTGCAGCTGGCTGAGGGGAGAGCAAGCAATTTTAGCAGCTATGAAATGTTCATATTACAGGCATCTATAGGAAAATTGAGGATTTTTTGAATACAAACTAAGCAAATACCTTGATTCAGACAGTTTTGAGGTGAAGATCTGTAGCAGTTCTAGCAATTGGTTGGCACTGCATCTATCTACCACGGTAGCTAAAACACTTCCTTTTTTATAATGTAAAAATGGTCTGGAGCTGAATGATATTTGTTTGCCGTGCAATTAAATTGTTAAGGTCGACATTTCAATTATCACCATGAGCCCTCAGCCTGAGCACCCCACTGAGAGGGATGGAATCAGTTTACAGCCACACAGAGCAGCCTGGCTCTGGGCTCTCTGCAGAGCTGGGCATAACTCCCTGTGCTGGACTCCTGTTCATGTCATGTCTGGAGGGCTGCTTCCATCCCCAAACAGGCTGGAGATGATGGTTCAGCTCCCAGTACAGACCCACTTCTCCCCACTGTGAGCCAATTTCAACAATTTCAGGTGCTGAGAGCTGTGGTGACTGCTTGCACTCACCGCATTTCTTGAAGTGAGACCCGTGTCCTCCTGCTGTCAGCTTCTGCCCCGCTGTCTCTGGAAGCTTTCTCACCATTCCTCTTCTGTACCCTCTACTCCCAAACTTCCTTTGCTTCCACAGCTTGTTGTACAAGTGCCACACCAGAGCCCTGTGCTGCTTCAGAGCCCTGTGAGGGAGCAGGTCTGGTACAGGACCTGCTGCATCTGCCCAGGGGAGCCAGGGTGTGACAGACACACAGCCAGGAATTTTTGTGTCTTTTCTGCCCTAAGCCACTGCTCCTCCCATGTTCCACACTGTGGTGGGATGCATTTCCATGTCCCCTGGTGGAGCAAGGCACTGGTGACAAGGATGACACTGAAGGTGGGGGAAGAACAGCCAGCTGAGAAAGGGGAAGGTGGCACACACAAAGCAGAGCTGGCAGCTTTTGTAAAGCTGACACCAGCAATGCAAATGCCCAGACAGATTACCCAATACACCTCAAAGGTTTCATCAGGAGAAGGCAAGAAACTCTGTGTTTTCAAGAATGGAAAATTTGGAGCAGTTCTGTCCTCTATGGGGAAATAGTTCAACCTGGAGAGCAGATTTTTGTAGAGTACCTCACATTTGTGCACCATGTCTGAAGTCACTCCCTGACTCACTTCCAGTCTAAATGCTCTTCCCTGTTGAAGGTGCCATCCACACAGGAGCCAGAGGGTGGGTGGATGCACTGAAATCTTCCCAAACCTGCAGGCAGAGCTGTGCAGAGGTCTCAGGGGGCTGCAAACCCTCTCCATTCAGGATGCCTGACACTTTTCCTCTTCTTTCTTTTCTTTTGTAGCTCCCTTTCTGCAGGGGTGGGATGAGAATAGACTGCCGGGATTTTGTGTGGATTTTAACAATTCAGAACGGAGGCTTTTGGGAGATTTAACCACATTATCATTGCAGCCAGGTCTTCTTTATGTCAGGTCAACAATCCAGATTGTGGGGTGATGAGATGCCCAGCATGAACCCCTGTGGTTCTGGCTGGTCTCCTCACTCCAGCTCAGAGCTGACCATGGATGAACACTGTGGGTGTCTCCACCCTGTGCTTCTAACTCCTGCATAACCCCAGCCCCTGATCCCAGGGAAGGGGGAATTGATTGTAGCCCAGAATTACACTACAAGCATTGTGTTGGCAGGCCTGCTAGTGTGGAGCATCAAATTAAAAGTGGCAATAACATTTTTTTTCCTTTCTCTCTTTACTTTACGAGCATTTTTCTCATTTTTAAGTCTGGCAAAACTGATGCAGAGATAAGGTGACTTATAAAATGTCACTCATCCAGCAAGTAGCAGTCAAAATAGAGACTAAGTTGCCTGAATCCCTTTATAAGCAGCTTTTGCCTCATATTTTGGCCTGACTTAGCAGCATCTCACATGCCAAGGACTTCTAAGTGTAATACTGTCTTCAGCAATGCATGACAGTGACTGCATGACATTTCCCAGACTCCTGAAAACTTAATGCAGGAATCCAGTAGTGATTCTGCTGTGCTTTTATGTGCACATCAAATCAAAGCTCACCTTAGCACACAGGCACATTACAATGTCAGCTTTATCCCCACCATAACTCTGGTGGCTTTAATGGAGCAGCACCAGAAGCAAGGTTTGGCTGGGAAATGTTAAAGCAAGTTTCAGGAGCAGGCTTTTCAGCCCATGTGCAACTCTTTTTCCACAGTGGCAAGAAGTACATTATTCAGCCAGTGAATGAAATAGAAATGCTGACAGTTTGAGTGTGATGTTGAAGAAAGCAGTTTTTTCTTCATGTGTTGAAGGAAAATGAACTGGCCGTGTTTAAATACATGGCCAAGCACATGTGATGAGCAACATATAAAATGACTCAAGAAATAAACCAGGACATTTTCAGCATTGCTGGGAGCCATGCTTTCAAGACCAGAATTCACACAAAATCGAGGTGGTGGGACTCTTTTGGTCTGGCTTTTTGAAAAAAATTTTAATCCAACTCAGGTTTATCAGAACGTGGCAGAAAAAAATCCTGCCCACAGCATTTTTCCATGTGGGGAAGGTCATGGTGGCAGAAATTTCACAAGGAGAGCTGGCATCATCCTGTCCACAGCATTTTTCCCTGAGGTGGAGGTCACAATGGCAGAAATTTCACAAGGAAAACTGGCACCAGCAGATTTCCACCTTTCAATTGGTTTGGGGCCAAAATAGTAATTGATTTTTCACTTTCTGCTGGAGATTGTAAATAGTCATAGTGTCTTTTTTTCTTTGCAGGTTTTTTTTTCCACTAGTATGGCACTAATCAGCTGCAACAAAACTGCTTCTGACCAAACTGTAATTTTTTCATCTTATCATTAAATGTAATAATTTCTATTTGGCACATTCAATCAAATTTGAACTCATAAGGTATCTTTAATGAAATATTAAATAAATGACAAAGAAGATCAGAGGATTTCTTGAGTACTACTGTGAGTAGCAAAACTAAAGCAAATTGGTAAATGAGTATTCAATTCCTTTATTTAAATGCCTACAGAGAAAAAGGTAAACAAAAACATATTTGACAGTGAGTATGTCCAGTGGGAACATTTCCTTGTATTTTACTTTATAGTGGCTAAACATTAAGTCAAGCCTTTAAGTTGAATTTAATGTATTAAAGCAATAACAATCAAGGCACGAGGCATTTCCTGGGAATTAATGACTGACTGGGAGAGTTGATGGGCCAACATGAAGCTGAGGGCCATTAACCTCAGCTAAGTCATTAATTCCCCTGAAAATTCCCTGTGCTGAAGTGGTTAGCACTTTTCATAATCTTCTTATCTGGTAAGTGTAAATATAAACATTTTCCCTCGCGTCCAAGAAATTTTTAAAAATAATCCTTAAGATGGAGCTTCCAGCTGCAATGTGGCTCCATATGTCCTTTCCAACCCCAACCACTCCATGACTCTGGGAAAACAGAGAGTTTTGACCACAGAAAAGATTCTCTCAGGAAATCCTTATGAGTAAATGCCCAATTTCCAACATTTCTAAAGGGCCTGCATGGTGGCAGACTCATGAAATCAGATCCTAAGGTGTCTCATGGAGTGTAAAACCACAAAGGGCAGTTGTGATCCTTTATTCTGATGACATTAAGTTCCTATGTACATTTCCCTTGCCAGGTCATCTTTGTGCATTATTAATTGTTATTAATAAAGTTCACTGCAGTAATATCTCAGGGGCCTTGGGGAGTGGCTTCCTTTTCTGGTGAGGGAACAGAACAGACCTGCAGACATTCCCATGGCATCCCCAATCTCATTTCTCCCACACTGCTTTGAACAACAAACAGATGATCCACAGCAATTCTGAGGAACAGAAATGGTGATGGCATCCTTTGTCTGGCTTTCATTTTTTGCCCTTGATGGTATTGATTTAACCTTTATGAAAATTAATCTCAGGAGAGGGACAGAGCCTGCAGATTTTATTTTTAAGACTTGCAATTTGCAAGAGCAATTGCAAGTTCTTGCTCTTCCTGTTTATTTGTTTGGGGTTTTTTTTATTTTTCTTTTCAGCTTTTTTTTAGTTGTGCTTCGGTTTGGTTGTTTTTGTGGTTTTTTTTTGGTAGGGACTTTTTTGAGTTTGTTTGTTTAGGGTTTTTTTGCTGGGCTTTTTTCTTTTTCTTTTGGTGTGGATTAATTTTCTCATTTGATAAAGATGTTACCAGTCAGTGCCTTCTAACTTGGCCAACCTGCTTTCATTAATTCATCTTATAATTGGCACTAAAATGTTCCATCTCATACTGTAGCCTGCTTAAAAAATCAGTCATTGCTAGCAACAAATGAAAACTCAGCATGTGGAAGTGTTGAAAAAAGATACTGAACGACATATAGGGAATTTTATTCATCCTGATATTTTTGTGCACCTGTGAAATAATTGGGGCATGTGAGCCCATGATTAAATGTAGGTAGGAAAGTAACTCCAACCCTGTATTAGACCTAGGGATGAAATTACTCACTACACATGAGGAATAACCACTGTATTAACAGATTTAAGACACATCCCTTCAGCATGGAGAAGTAAAGAAAAAAATCCATGACTGGGAAAGGGCCACTCCTCTAAAATCAGAAGTCCAGCTCCTGTTAGGCAGCATTGCAACAGAGTTTTCCATAGCTCTGTCAATTTTCTTTGTGGATGCAGCTCTCAGAGCAAGCAGGGGAATGGAATGCAACCTTGGCTCAACCTGATCAGAAGCAAAATAGGAGATATCACCTCCCTCTGTGCCCTGTCCTGTCCTGACTGTGAACAGGACAAAGGAAGTTTAAAGAGGATCCTAAACCAAAAGTACTTCATTCTGCAGACTCTGGGGAAACTGTGACCCAAGTCACAACCTGAACTTTGTGGCTGATGCTTCCTTCTTGAACGGGCTGTATTAAAACCTAAAACCCAGTAAATGAAGCTGAATTGACAGAGGAGAAAAGACAATCCAGATACCTACTGTCTTGCCTCAAACAATGGCAAATTATCCAGTAGGAAACTATAGAAAGCTGTATCAGAGCCTCTTCTTCTTGGCAAAACACCATGTATTTGACAAAACTGTTTCCACTAACTGAAACAATGGCTGGTGAGGAGGCTGTATTTTATCATTTGAAACGCCACCCCAGCTGCAAGAGTTCTATTAGATTGCCTAGCTCAATGTTTTATATTTATTCTTATCATTTATGAGCGTCAGATAATCAAATCTTGGAAGGTGTCTCTTCAATAAGTGTTTAGTACTCACACAAGTGATAACACTGCTCTGGAGTTAACTCAATTTCACAACCTGTGAGTTCAGAGCATTATCATGGAAAGATCTGGGAGTTTATTTATATCAAATTGACCCTTAATTAAGCTTGGCATTTGCATATATACAATTTGTGATTTCTCTAATGCTTTCTCTCCAAGAAGTTCTACAATTCTTCCTTGGACAGTCAGTCATCTGATTATCCTATTCATTGCTGTTATAAACCCCTCATTTTATAAATGTATATATTGGACACGTAGTTAGAGACAGAGCCCTTAGAAATAAATTTTAGGAATATTCTAAAGAGATCCAAACTACTGGAAAATGAACAGTCCACATGTTGCAGTGCTGTGAGCTGAATTGACTGCAGAGGAGCAGAAAGAGGGACCCTGGAACTTTTCCTCCTGTGGAGCTGTGGAGTGGTTGAAGAAGTGTAACCAGGCAGAAAGAGATGTTTGCAGAGAATTGCAGTGACTCATTAGCGTGGCAGCTATTTGGTTAACCAATTAAGAAATTATATTGATTTACACAGCAGTGTTTAGAAATGCATGTCAGTTTTATTGCAAAGGCTTTTAATAACCAGTGGTGTCTCTAAATAGGTTTGGTCCAGGGAAATGGTTGCATTAGAAAACAGATTAATGAATGGCTTCAACGGTTGATGTGGACAGAAAGGGATGTATTTCCCAGGGAGTAATGTGGTCATGGACATCTAATTTGTAGACCCATATTAGCTACAATCTGTTTAAAAGTAGATAAAAATCGGTAATGATTTCCCAGTCTGTTGGAACGGAGCTCTTCTATTTTAGATGAAAAATACAGGGGTTTTTAAAACCTGTTTTGAAATCTAAATGTAAACTGTATTGCTTGAAGAGGGTTTCAGCAAACTCATGTATTTTTCTGGGGGGAAGAAAAGGTGACTTGAGATCTACTGAAATCCACTTGGAGAAGAACATGGTAAGGGTTTGGGCAGACCTATGGTGAAGACCATTCTAAGAAATAAGACTGATTCTACTACATGAGTTTAGTTCAAGCAGCACTGATCATGAACCTGTTACACAGATGGCAAGGGAAATACTTTAAAGCACAGTAGATGAAGTAGGAGAGTTTCATTAAATGATTGTGTTTCCATGGAACTGACACTCAAGCCTTACTTTGCTTGTGCTCGATGGTTGCTGGCATATTCACATTCATTCAGTAGACACCAGAAATAGTTGGTAATGAAGAAATTGGTGTGAAGGAAAATCTCGTTTTCTTGTCCTGATGCTTGGAGATTTTGTAACTCCGAAACAACGAGTTTGGAATGATTGTAACGCCATCAAATTGAAATGGCCTCTTTCCTTAAAATGTTGTCCAGGTTTTTTGAACATTTTATGGATGAGCGTAACTCTCAACTATTCTTTTCCAAAGAAGGAGAAAAAGGCTCTTGATAAGACCTATTAATAGAAGGATGATAATTTAACCTGGGAGGAAAGATGTAACATCAGGAAATTGGTTGTTGTTATAGGCAACTGTTATTCATTCCCAACGATTTCAGATAAAGCAGATTCTTCGAGGGAGAACTTGCTCTAGGGGAGCTGATCAGCTGCCTCCTGGGTTTTCTGGCTCAGCTGGAGACAGCCTTTGTAGTTCCATTTGCTTAGATGTAGTGTGCAGGATTATAACATTTCCTTACCCTTGCAGAGGTCTGGCCACACTTCTACCACCACCACCATGAGCAGCTCCTTCCCACTGCTGGCTCATTTCCTTTGCTCTTCTGAATCCCACGTCAGGGCACTTCATCTCCTCTCCAGTTCTGAAGCTCTCGGGTGTAAATTTCAGTGCTCACTGGCTAATGAATGTCTCTAAGCAGATGTTAAAACTAAATTAATAGTTTTAACTAGAATTGTATTTTTACTCCATAGCTCTGACTGTTTTTTTTGTCTCTGATGTCCATTGGGGAATGTTGCAGAGCTTTGACAGAGGTTGAAGATATAAAAATACCCTCATTGCTCTGTGTTGATGTTCAGGGTACACAGCAAATTGAGTCAAGAGGACTCCCTGAAATTAGGATAACTTTCCAGCTGCTTGTACTACATTTTGCATAGTTCATAAGGGCTGTTTAACACACATTTCTCATTAACACAATATTCTTGCATGTTAAATGTTTTATAGGGCATTTTTTTGCAGCTATTACGGGCAATAAACGATTTTCCTATAAGAAAATTGGTTCTTGATAAATGGACTCATGAAATGGTTTTAACTCCTTACCACTACTCAGAAACATCACGTGCTATCCTAACTCTGTCTTTGATTGTTTGCATTTGTCTGTGAACATCAAAGAGCCCACACTGTTATTCTTCCTCAACCAGCTGTTGGCTTTATTATGCCAAATTCTGGTTTCCATAGAGTAGACTGAAGTCATTATTTTGATTATAAACGGATCAAAATTTGCTTCGTCACCTCACTGACTCTTAGAATGGATTTTGCATGTAGAGAAAATAAACCATACTTTTCTCAGAAGTAGTTTCTACAAACTACCTTGACACAAAGTGAAAGATCTCTGTGCTCACCATTCAGATTTCCCTGGACAATAAAAGAGGTTACAGTACAGCCTGGAAAGTTTGAGATGATGATCTGCATGTTCTCAGAGCTGTAACCACACTTGGGTATCAACTAAGACAAGGAGAAAAATTCTGGAGTCAAAGAGCTTTTACCTGATCTGGTCTCAGATGGACAGGGCAGGACACAGTGTGGCAGATTTGACCTGCAGGCACACGGTGGTGCTTAGTAAAGTCTGGTGGAAGGAAAGTGAGAGATGATTTACCAGCACATAAAATAAATGGATGGTGCATTAAGATGTATCAGTAGGAGTACTGAGTCACAGCTCATCATCTGGAAAACTGGAAATTTTCAGTACTACAGCAACCCATTAGTTGCTGTATGTATTTTGGGAATGAGGGGACAGTGATAAGTAATGCTTTCTGGAGCGTATTATGAGAGAACTGGGTTTTATCTTCTGGGTGTTTCCATCCTATAAGTTTTCCTGTCAGATTTGGGAGAACAATATTTCACTTGGCTTTCAGTTTGTCTCTGAATCATTGTTACAATGGAATTTATTCTTCCAAGCCTGAATTGCTGAAGAAAAAAAGGCAGAACTGTTTGGGAGGTGGGTGGTATAGAGGAGAGGAGGTGAAATAAAGGGTCTGTGCATGACTGATCTAATTTTCTGCATCTCACACACTCAAGGCAACTATGATAGTGTCTGATTAATAGTCATTATTAAGTGACCAAATGCTTATCTTCTGGGTTTGAAAATCAGATTTAAGAAAGCATTTCTCCTGTGATGGGCTAGATTTAACAGCAGCGTTGTGTAAGACCTGAAAGGAGCAATGACTTCTTTTGCAAAGATGAGAGAACAGTCTGTGCACTGGCCATGCTTCAGTGAAAAAGACAAGAACTTTCTGCTAGCATTTAATACATTTGTAACAGCAATAGGAAAGACACCTGTAGACAAAACATTATGTTTATGAAGGGCTTAGTGGAAAATGAATCCTTCTGCACTGGAGGCATGGCAATGTGGGTTCTATTGCTGAGGTACTGTTTGAAGAGACACAGTCCTTGAAGTCATGGGCAGACCTCACTGCAGGGAACTGTGGAATTTCATATGACATTCACCAGTTGGCACCTCTTGGTATATTGATAATTGCATTTAATTAAAATTCAGGTGAGGAGGCAAAACTGAAAAACTTAACATTTTAGTCTCATGTACCATAAGCTCAAATAGAAAGAGGATAAATGCACAATCTAGAGATAAAATATTATTTATTACTTCTCAGCTGTAAAAGCTTGTNGAACATTTTAGTCTCATGTACCAGAAGCTCAAATAGAAAGAGGAAAAACGCACAATCTACTTCTCAGCTGTAAAAGCTTGTTCTGTATGTTTAACAAATGCCTTTTTAAGCAGAGCTATGGCACAACCATTTTCAATGTTCACATTGCTTTCTGAATTATTGCACCAGTGTGCCACTAGGTTGTTAGGTTTTGAAGGGAAGACCAGGAATATTTTCTTGGATGGAGTAGATTAAAAAAGCATTTTCTACATGCCTGTATCAATTTTTATTCTCATCTCTATTGGGCTCATTTATACTTTTTTAGTGTAAGCTTTGTTTGATTTCGGTATCTTTACATTAGGAATGGCTGCAGATATGATTATATGTAATTGCTGTTCATTAATCTAGTTGAATTAAATTGTCCAAACTTCTCTCAGATAAGTACCTGTCTATGTTGTGATCAAAATACGTGTGTTCTATTTGCTACTTTTATGGACTTCTGGTTTACTACTCATTAAATATTCAGGTAGTCTGGCGTCTCACTTCTAAGATATAAGAAGAGGAACTGAAAATAGCCTTAATTCTGTGGAAGACTAGACAAAGACAAGTGATTTTATTTTTGTAGCTTACTTCTTAATATGACTAGACTCCAGCATGATATCTTAGTTTGTAACATGACTGGACGGGTTTCTGGCTTACTTTGAAAAGGTTGGGTCCCAAAATGTTAGGATTAGAATAAAGCATTTGGGAAAGGTAAAGATTGCCTTAAACAAAGTGGAATCTACTGCTGTGAAAAGGATGGGTGAAGTACATTTTTATTATACAAATTTGAAAATGGTATTGGTTGGTGTGACGCTGCACGAATGCACTCAACTCCTCCCAACGCTCCTTTACTGGGTTGTGCTAGGGTACACTTTTAATGTCAACATCACCCATTCGAAAAAAAAGATACAAACCCAAGAATTTAAATCTCTCATGTGTTTCCAAGATGCAAATACATCAGGCAAGAGACAGAGAATGAGAGAAGTGTTCCTAAGGATGGGCTGTCCTTCCATCAGCGTGAGAGCTCAGACAGCATGTGCACATTCAAGCTCAAGTTCAGCTGCAGTTTTAGTTACAACACAGGCATTTTCCTATCACTTTTCTCTATTTACCTGCTGCTTTTCCCGAATTTTTTGAAGCATTGCAATCCAAATTTTTAAGAGCCGACCGCCTCCAGCTAGGTCATCTCTCACCGCCAGCTGTCAGAGACCCATCAACAACTGGGCTTCCAGCACGTTCCTGAACATGTAAATTATTTGTAGCGGCCAAGACTCCTCGTTTGTTCGGGCGGCAGAGCGGGGAGGCACTCGGAGCTCCTCCAGCGCCTGGCGAACGCCTCCCCGCCGCGGGGGCGGCGAACATCCCGGCACTGGGGGCTGCGGGCACAGGTGGGACGCGGCCCCGCTGTAGCAGCGCGGCCACCGCGGGAGCGTCACCGCCACCTCCTCCCTTCCCCCGCAGAGCCCCAGCCCAGCCCGAACCCGAACCGGCGGGCGGCTCCGGAGGGAGCCGCAGAGCCCCGCGCTGGCGGAGGCCGCTGCGGTGAGCGGGG
>VZTZ01049332.1:489866-500624 GCA_013400955.1 Drymodes brunneopygia
AGCGGCCGCAGCCGGGCTGGGATGGTGGCCGGGTCCCGGGGGGCTCCCGCGGCCGGCGGAGCCTCTCCCGTCCGGGAGTGGCCGGCGCAGGTGGGAAGGCGAGAAGGTTACCTGGACGCGTGCTTCGGGACGTGGGCAGCCCCGCCGGCGCTTGGGAATTTTATTTCTTTATTATATCATCTTCGGGGTTTTTTTTGCTTATTTTTTTTTCTAAGACCAACTTATTCTTGGAAATCGCGTTTGATTTCGGTTTCTATTCCAGTGTGGGGTTTCTGGTGGCTGCGGGTGCCGCTGCCGTGGGGCAGCGCAGGGTGCGGGTGCCCGGAGCCTCCCGGGGACCCGAGTTTGTTCCTGCCCGCTCCTCGCTCCGGAGCGTTTTCCCGGGGAGGCGCTGAGTGGGAGCATTAGGGCTCCGCTTCCAGGGATGGTGTGAGCAATTCTTAACTGGAAAAAAGGAAAAGGCATGTGCGTGCAAAAGACCGGTTTCCCCCCGGAGCTTGTACTCCGAAACTTCGCTATTCGGTGAAACCCGTGTTCTGTACAGCAGGAAGCTTTGGTTTTTCCAGGAAGGCATGAATTTTCTGGTTTTTTCACCTTTTCAGGGAAGGATTAATGTGAGGGCTCCGGGTACTGTGTTTAGGTCTTATTTTGATGTAAATGGTTAATTTGGCAGGATCTGTGGCATATTGCTTGAAGTGCAGCATGCGTGGAATAAATCAAATGGTTTCCGTTGCATGAAAAAGTTCAAGATCACTGTTAGTTCTATGAGAATACCAGCAATTTTTAATTGTGTACATTTCCCTATAACCTATATAAGGTAACTAAGCTGAGCATGGAAGTTATGTTTCTGTAAAACTATGTTCATTTTTCAGATAGAAGAACAAATCAAATTAGGGTTTTTGTATTTACCAAGTAATTAGGTGCAGATGTTTTTGCATTGCTACTTCAGAAGTCACCTTGCTCTGTCAAGGTTATGATGTGTCCACCAAGCAACAAGGATAAAATAAAAATCTGCGAACAGTCTGAGAGTTTTAAATGTCCTCTTGGTTTGAATTGAGTTGGGATTGTTCAGTGGTTTTTTTTTTTCTTTCTTCCTCAAAGGTATTGAAGACAAAAATGAAAATGACTTGGTTTGAATATCTAAATGCACCTTTTGCAAAAGGAGATGCTTTAGAATGTTTCTATAGAAAAACAAGCGAGCTGAAATATTGTGCTAATAGGATTTGCAGTATAAAATATGGCTAATTTCTCTTGTGTGACTACAGGTGGCAGTGTAGAAGCCAAGAACAAAAATTGGCAGAAATTGTGTTCTGTGTACGAGAATATGAAGAGTGTACTCATGACTAAGCACAGGAACCTGGAAAACCACAGGTATGTGAAGTGATTCATACAGCTGCCTATGGTGCTCCCAGTATTTACTGTATTCTGATATTCCTGGCTCAATAAGTATTTTTGGACCAATTATCACTTAATGTGCTCACAGTAAGAGCCTAATCAAAATGTCATGGAAAAATCTATATTTGACTACTAAAAGGAGCAAAAATACTTTGAAGGCAGTATGCAAGGAGAGGTGGGATTTTCCTACTTTTTATAGTTTATTGTAACTATTAGGAATTGGCGCTCTAAGTTGCCTGAAGATTTTTTTTAATCCCTTTAAATAAATAGTTTTTGTACTGATAAACCTAGCAGCAGTTACAGGCCTGAATATCCTTGAAAAGGAGAAACTTTACATGCAAGAGACAAGTTTGCACGTCTGGATGTTTTGGTTGTCTTATCAGTAATGTTTTTTAATGAGCACTGAAGAACAGCAAGCATGGGGAAAATTGCAGAATTAAGAAGATGTAATTAAGAATTACATGTCATTTCAAATAACTGTCCAGTGGAGATATGTATACCTTATTAAGGGTTAAATCTTGTAAAATTAAAAAAAAAAAAAGCACTCTTTTCAATTAAGAAATAAATGTAAAAATAAGCAGTATAAGAGCTCAATATTAGGTCTCCTATTTCAAGGCACAGGGAAATACTGGATTATTTTAATAATTATTTGGTCATTATTTAGCAACATTAGAGTAAGGTAAAGCTTTTCTTGTATGTTTACCTTGGTGTGCATAGCCTGTGGAAATGAGTCCATGGGTCTGCACTCCAGGATTGCTGGGAAGCCATGGAGGATGAGACAAACCCAGAGCTGGGGCTTGAGGATATTTTAGAGCTGATGAGTGGGAAGTTATCCTGGTAAGAAGCGTCAAAGTGGAATTATCACTGTGATCATGGATATATTTATAGTCTTGCACCTCCTTTTCTGCTCTAAGAGAGCACTTTGTCTAAATGTTTCAGTTGCTCCTGAGAGAATGTGTTTCTACTGCAAATGCCCACAGATGACCAAGTCACCTTGTGCCAGCCCCTCTGCAGGGACTGGCCTTGGGCACGCTTTGAGTTATGCCCAGTTGCAAAGGAAGTTGCAGAGAGAATGATTTATTTTGCTGTTAAAATGAGCTAAGACTCTGCACCCCGTAGGTACAACCACCCAGCTGTCACCATTAAACTGTTAAATTATGGTGGCTTGGCATCTTGAGATTATGGAATCCAAGTTAAAATGATGTATTATTTCCACCCAGTGCTTAAAGTAGCAACAAGGAAACCACAGTTCAGGTATGGCTTTGTGGGGAATAGTAACACCCTGATCTCTGATTTGGGATTTTGGGTACCATCGTAATGCTTTCAAAAGACTGTGTGCCTTGGATTGAATACCCTGCAAAGCTTTGAGAGTTCTTCAGTTACAGATGAAAAGGTGGCTAAATCTGGGTCTTAAGGCTGATGTGCAGCAGAGAGCTCTTGTAAGCATCTGGCTATCACTTCTTCTTGTCACCTGTTACTTCTGAGTGAGCATCAGCACTAATTTCCATATAGACCAGCAGTTCTTTCATTATTATCTGTTATTGAGCAACAGGACTAAATATGCATCAAAAAATTACATTAATATCCCTGATAAAGTCAGTTGAACTGTTTATGTAGTACAGGTCATCATATGCTTATGGCTTTGTTGAACATTGTTGAGTTCATTAGCTTGTGCTAACACATTTAGAAGAGAAAATGAAAATGTCATTTGTCATTGGCACAAGATTTTAACAGGGTCTTCCATTACATCAAGTGCTGAAAATATTAAATAAAAAAAAATGGTAACTAAGCAGTGTGTGATGCTCAAGAGTTCAATTTACAGACACTTCTCTGTGCTAATTATGAAGTATTGACATAAATGAATGAAACCACTTGTTACAGCGCCTTTTTCAGTGTATGGCAGTTTTGTGTTCACAAGATGATTCATAACATTCAGCAATTTGTGATGAATTTCCCTGCCATTACAGGAGATTACTAAGTATCTGATGTATTTGCACTACACTGGGTTACTTTAAATTAGATTTGATGGTGGAAAGGGAACTGGAAGCATTTTCTATCAACTGAAAAATCAGGCCTGTTTTGTGAATCAGTTAGTATTGAATTTCTCTGTGCTGTATGGCACAATTTATCCCTTACAATAAAATGCAAATGTTTAAGCATCTTGCCTATAAATACAGCAGTGACAGCGTGTGTGTGTGTAAGCTCTCAAGACTTCTTTTGTGTTGAAAGCTGTGTACATCAGAGCCAATAAAATGCAGCAGACTTGGTGTAATTGAAAGTAGAATTTGTAGTAAGAAATCTAAATTTGGAATCTAAACGTGCGAGGTCCCATTTTGAATCAGCAAATCTTGGTCATGTAGAACACTCTTTGATTTGGTGAGGGGTGTGTTCGTAAGCACAGCTCCCCTCAAGAGTGCAGAAGAGGCTGCATCTTAGAAAACATTTGTGTGCTTCTGTTCTGAGCTAAAAGTTGTGGCTGGTTGTGTGTTCTGTTGTCTCAGGGAAGCAGAGTTTGGGGGCTTGCACAATCAGTCCTTTCATGCTATCATAAAGTGGCTGTGATCTGTTAGATTATAAAGCATGATTGCCCAGCAGTTATGGGAAGTGTCTGTTAATGATACCAGCCTGTTACACAAGAAAAATTAAACTTTCTCACTCCTCCTTACTTGCATAGAATTGTCTTGAAAATGGTTTGTGGGGACCTGGGGAATGGATTAAAGATGGGGAATAGAAGGCAGAGATGTTATTAACATTTCACAAGAGAAGTTAATACTTTAAACTTCACAAGCACCAACCAGTCCAGTATTAAAGATGGCTTTTTAGAAAACCACTAGAATGGTTTTAGATTTTTACAAAACCACTTGTAAACCAATGTCTTCCAGTAGGATGAGGATAGTCTGAATCAAAGTCTCTGGAGAGAGGGAGACAAAGTGAAAATTTCAGTGGAATACAATGAGAGTAAGCCTAAAACACAAGGAGTGTGTCTGAGGCCATTTAGCTTAGACTTTTTGGCTTCTCAGGCTAGAGGTTGATATCAGATCTCCAGTTAGAAAAAATAGCATTTACTTGCCCTCAACAGCATTAATGCAGCTGTTAAACCAAAGGCATTGTTGTGACACTGCAAGATGCTCATTGCAGATTAATGCAACTGAACTCTTGTGGAAGTCACAACATGCAAAGTGTAAGGAAACCACTCTTAATTAGCAAATGTGTAAAGCAGAACTCCAGGCAGGTATTCCCACCTCTGTCTCCAGGGAGGCTGCCACTGGGATTCCATGAGAAGTTGTAATGCAGCAGGACATCAATCCTGCAAAGGAGAAACTACCCTGAAATTACATTTAAGAATATCATCCTATAGATGAGGCCTTTTGTTGTCAGGTGATGGCCAAGAAGCCTTCTGCTCTAAGAATTCCATTGCAGGGTGTTGGTTGCAGGTGATGGAGGGACATCTCCTGCTGTGGAGTGCAACCAGTGCTGGAAGGGAGCATTTGGGAACCTTCCGACCACGTGCCAAGGTGGCTCACAGCAAAAGGAGTCCAGGCTGTCTTTTTGTGGTGGAGAAGTGCTGGTGGCATAAAGGCTACCGAAAAATAGTGCTGGAAGCAGCACATGAGTTGCTGGATAAAAGGTGAAGCATAAAGAGCTGTGCAGCATCAGTCTGCAGTGTAATCCCAATATTCTGCACAAGGACAAGCAGGAAAGGCACACAGGTCAAGGTGTCACTGTCTGTGGCTGAAGTATGAGGGGCAGAAGTTGATGAAGGTCGTGTACAGAACAGTGAAGGACTGCTGGAAAAATTAGGTCCTATTTAGACAGGAGCACAGAAGGACAGGCAGGCAGACCAAAATAGAAGTGTTTCTATGCTAATGTTGGAAGACTGGAATATAAAATGGAGGGGTTGATGGCTTAGTTCTGCAGTGAGTTATGGACAGTCCAGGTCTGCCATGGAGAAGGCAGCAAGCAGGACACTGATTGAGGTTCCTATGGACAGCCTGCTAAGAGGAACTGTCAAGAGAATAAAATTCCTGCAGCCATTGTGAAGAGACTCAGGAAAAAAAAATGCATATTCCCCAAAAAGATGCTTCTCTGACTCTCTTTAAAGAGGTTTTGAAGAATATTTAGCATGGTTGAGCAAGATGTAAGGAAGAGAAAGATACTGTGAAAAACATGTCTAAAATATTAAAAAGGTGAAATTCATGTGAAATAAACATGAAATATACAGTTAAACAAGTCAAAGCCTGATGCATGATTTGTAAAAGGCAGAGAAATTCTTTCAAAATGATCAGAAATGGGATGTCCAATGGATGACTAAGATCTAAAAGACCTCAAAGAATATTACACCTGTAGCTAAAGACATGACATAACCATGTTCACAGCAGCAGTGAAGCTGAGGGTGCCAAAGGTGATGCCAGTTTTTGAAAAGGCTTCCAGAAAACCTGTGGGAAAGAACAGGACAAGTATGACTGGCATTCATGGCAGCCAGTTTTCTGGTAAATACAATGGTGAATAAAACTAAAGCATTTATGGGCGATCTGATGTACCAGGAAAGAGTCAGAACAGTCTCACAGGTCTGGTGGAGCTCTTTGTTGAGGCTGTGAGTAAGTGTGATTTAGCTGATGCAGTGCACTGGGGGTTCTGGGTGTCTTGTGAGAGCGACTCACCAAAGGTGCTGAGCAAAATGAAGCTTCTCTGACATAAGAGGAATTTTTCTTGTCCTAGACTGATAGTTGGCCAAAAGATGAATAAATGACCTGTTTAACAGAGGGGATGGAGGTCACAAGTAGAGTTACTCATGGATCTGTGCTGAGTTTAACACTGGTGTGCATTGGTGGTCTGGAAGGGAGAGTGCAGAATGATTCTAAATTAATGAGAGGAGCATAAATGAAAGCCAATTATGAAGAACCCAAGAGGGATCTTGTGATGCTTAGTAACTGGGGTTGAAGCTTGCTGCTGGTGCTATGAAGTAATGCATGTGGAGGGGAACAATCCTGCCATTATTGAGATTATTAGGAAGGAAGCAATGATGTAGAGAGTTTATCATGCCAAATCCAAGCATTGATCAAGTGTTTGGGACTGGTAAAAAAAAAATTAGGGAAAAATGGCTCACAGAGCAGAAGTCTATGCCAGTTTATAAACTGCCTGTGCTTTTGTCTTGACCTCTGGGTGCTGTTCTGATCCCTGGATTTAAAGGAAGGATGAGGAGAAAAAAGGGAGAGAGAACTAGAAATGGGTGGCAGTGATGATAAAGAGCAATTAAATAGATGGAGAATCTTCAGCCTGGCAAAGAAACGGCTAGAGATGAAAATGATAAAAATCTATATAGGAGTAATGAAAAAAAATGAACAGGGAATGTTCATTAAGTGTCTCTTGTAGTACAAGACCCAGAGGGGGTCAAATAAAATTATCAAGTGACAGATTCAGAACAAGTAAGAGATGATATTTTTTTTTTGTAGTGCATAGTTTAGCTGTGAGCCACTGCACATCCTGCAGGATTATCTGGGTGTGGACTGTCAGTGCAAAAGCATCAGTTCTTGCTTAAAAGAGCACAGAGCCCAGTCCCTAAAGGCTGCAGAGGGATCCTAAAATGCATCCCTGCAAGCTTTTTTTGTCCTGGTGCTCTTCTCAGGCCTTTTCTCTCAGCCTTTGCTAAAGACACAGTATGGGGATGGATTTATCTTTGGCCTGACTGAATGTGGTTATTGATATGTAAAACAAAGAAAAATTGCAGTCCCCTACAGAAAATGCTGATCATATGCCACTCCAGATGCATAACAGAAATATTGGTGAGAAAAACATGTTGAGAAGGACAGATTTAATTTTTTTCCTTGGGCCTTTCTTTGAAGAGTGTACCAGTCTTTATTATATGACATTTTAGTGCTGTGGTTAAGTTGATACGGTGATGATTGGTCAAAGGTTGTACTCTATGATCTTGGAGGTCTTTTTCAGCCTTTATGATTCTATGATATGTGAAGCTTAATGCCTGAACAAAGGAGTTAAGATTCTTTGTTCTGAACTATCAGTATTCAGCTTTCATTGTGTCCTTGCTCAAAGCAAGTTGGGCACTTGTAATTCCTTGCAGTTTATCTTCAGTTGGACTGAATTAAAAACCTACATGCAAAAAATAAACCGGGAAATTTTGGTTCAGGGTAAAACGCTTATCTGTGTAATAAAATGAAAAATACAGGTATGTGGAAGATGAATATATAAACATGGTGAGGTGACACCTAGGTTCATTCTTTATCCAAATGTACAGGGACTAAAGCTGTTAGACATGAACTGAATAAGAACTTGGAGAGAAGAGGTTGTTAAGAATAAAGAATGACTTGACCATTAGACCTGAGAATGGCATTTAAATATTAAAACTATTTAGGAGTTATGAAGCCACGATTGTGTAGCCTTGTAACCCAATAACAAATGAAATCAAAGAAGAGTCTGCCAGTGGTAAATCTTGGTTTGAACATAACCAGCCACAAGGTACAGAATCAGCACAAACACCCTGGAAGGAGTCACAGGAATGGATGGTGCAGGGGACACAAAGGTTAACTCTAGCCCAGGAATTTTTGTCTCCTTGGGCTCCTGGGGTTGAAATCAGCTTCCCCAGTTGGTGATGAGGAGCACCCCAAGCTGCTTTCTGCTCTGAATTACCCAGTAGAGGAGGTTTTCTCTGTCCACACTGGCTGCAGACTGACAAGGGAAACAAAGCAGCCTGGCCTGCCTGAGTCAAAGCTGGCCTTTGAATATACCCATTCTATATGTTACTGTCAGATCTGATTTATCTAGAGGTTTTAGTAGGTCACTTTTTTTCCCCAGTGGTACTAAGATAAAAATACATGAAAAGACAATACCAGCTAAACCCATTTTTAAGGGTTTCATGGAGAGGTGTCTGTTTCCTGCTAAAGTTCAGATTGTCCCACAAAGTTTTCCATACTTGCCTAGTAAGCTGAGAGCTGTATTAAAAAAAGGGACTAAAATATCCTTCTGTTTAAGGAAAAAAAAAAGTAAAATCAGAGATTTTTCTGAAATAAAAAGAAGAACCATGCAAAAAGATTATATGGAGTTTTTGTAAATTCCAAAAGTTAGGCAATAGAGCCTGTTTGAAAGAAGGGTTAATGATTTACCTTGCCTAAGACACTCCTCTCTCTCAAGAATGGGAGAAGAACCAGTCCTGTCATTTGCTCAGTTATTTTGATGATTCCCTTGAATGGTCTTCAGTTTTCCTATTTGTTCAACAACAGCAAAACAGACATCTTAGAGTAATTTCTTGATTTTAATGTTCTATAATGGAATATTATACAAAAGGGAAAAAAAATGTATAGGAAAAGTATTGGTTTTCTCTTTACCTGGTAATTAATATAGTGAGGTTATGAAGCTGAACCACTGGCAGTCAGACACTAAAGGAGATTTGGGTCAGCACAGATGACAGCAAGGTTTGATTTTCCTCTAAAAATAATTTGTTACTGGCACTATGGAACTGAACTTTACTAGTAACATAGTCAGAGGGTTAGGCTTTCATATCTATTTAAAATCATACTTTAAACCATAGTGTGTGATCTTAAGTAGTTAAAAGGATGCACCAGCCATAGCATATTTCCCAAGTATTTATTTATTCCAGTGTTGTCTTAGAAAGTGGACACTGCTGGATTTTTTTTTTTTTAAATTGAATGGAATCAGTTATTAGGAAACTATTTCAGTTATATTTTTCTAATACAATGTCCTTTGATAAAACAGGTTGTATATTTCAGTATTATAAAGCTCCTGCATATATGTACCATTTTTAATTTTCCTTTTTTTTTCTCAACTACACTTGTATTTTTCTTTTGGAGGGGGAGGGTGTCAGGCATTGTAATTATTCTCTAATGCCTTAAAAATAGTTGATTGTACTTGTTAGTTTTTATCTGGATGGTTCTTAGTGTTCCTGATAATTGAGATGGTTGTGCACTGTATAATGAAAATAATAATAATTCTGAAGTCAAAATGAAAGTCATGTGCTGCCTTTGATTCAGATTTTGGTTGCATGAAGTCTGTGTTGCTCACGAAGAAAGTTGTAAACTCTTGTGAAACCTTTGATAAAATGGAAGCCAGGGCCCAAAGCAAACCAGAAATCTGCTTATCTGGTCTCTCCTGAGCCCAGTGGGGAGGCACAGACACACTTCTGACATCGCCTCCCACAGCCTTGTGTCCTCCTGGCTCCTGAGAAGGCACAGAAATTCCAGGTCCTCTAATTTCAGACACTGAACTGTTGCCAATTTGCTTTTACAGCTTTTAGATATGCCTTCTTTTCTCGCTGTTTTTCTGTTGTTTTGTTTTTTGGTGTTTTTTTTGTGTCACAGCAGTTTTACCTTTAATCATCAAATCATCAGATTTATAGGTGGAATTTGTAAAATTTTGATCCATCTTGGTGCTTCCTGCCACATGCAAACATAATCTCCCTGGCTGCTTTACCCCATGCACAAATAATTTCTAGTTGGAATGAGTATTTAACAGCATATCAGACACATAGACATAACAGTGCTATTTCCATTGACCCAGACTGGGTTATTTTATGAAGTTTAAAGAAGTCTTTGTTTTTCTTCTTCAGTCAGAGCAAGCTGGGCTACCCCAAGTGGTGGTGTGCTGTGTCAGCTTGCTGGTGGCAAATGCCTTGAGAGGGTTATTTAGTTTAATATATTTTTCCTCACCAGATAAACATTCATATGATCATTTACAGAGACCAGCCAAGTACTGACAACTTCCTAAACTCTGATTTCTCAAATGCCTTCCAATGTGGGCATTTGCCCAATAAATTTGCAATCTGTAAAGGTGTAAGATTTTGTTGACTGTGGTGAAGATGCTTTTGAGCAGGGTGGGTTCTGTTGGATGGTTTGTGACATTTCAGAGAACTGCAGCATCCAGACACAGCAGCTGCTCTGGGGCAATGTTTCCTCATTCTTCTTCATCAGCTCTGTATTTTTTAATTTTAACTTCCAAAGAAAAGGAGGGTCGGGGGACCTAAATGCTTTCTGCAATTCCTTGAAAGGGGTTGATCACTTCTTTCTGGTAACAGTGACAGGACAAAAGGAAAAAGCCTCAAGTTGCACCAGGGGAGGTTCAGATTGGGTATTAGGAAAAAATGCCATGGAAAGGGTGGTCAGACACTGGAATAGGCTGCCCAGGGAAGTGGTGGAGTCACTGTCCCTGGAGATATTTAAAAGACATGCAGACATGAGGGACATATTTGAGTGGTGGGTTGGCAGTGCTGGGTTAATGGTTGTACTTGATGACTTTAAAGGCTTTTCCAGCCTAAACAATTCTACGATTCTATTAATTTATTGCAAAAATATCCTGTGAATCTTTAATTTCACAAAGTCTGTGGAAAGAAACATT
>VZTZ01049334.1:0-20406 GCA_013400955.1 Drymodes brunneopygia
GCAGCAGCTTCTTCACCGAGGGCGGCGGCTTCTTCGCCGGGAGCAGCGGCTTCTTTGCCGGACCTTCAGGGGGCTGCTTCAGCAGGGCCACATCTGTCCCTGGACTGCTGCCGGCACCCTGACCGGCAGGGTGTCGGGTTGTGTCTGTGTCTGTTGACTCTATCAGCATTTTTTGTGACGGTTGCATGTATTTTAGTTTTCCTATTAAACTGTAGTTCTGACTTTGAGCGTCTCACTAATTTGCTTTTCAAACCACAACAAGCACTCTTTTTCACTTTCTCTTATTTGTGAGAGCAAATAATTTGAGGCACTGTCCTTGAACTGGTAATAATTTAACAGGTAGGAAATAGGTACTTCCTAATTCTTAAGTGGAAAGTGATAAAAACTGTGAAGTTACTTGCACAGGGGTTTTGTTAGCTAGACTTATTCTCTCCTGGCTTTTTGTGCCTGATAGAGTTTCTGGTGCTCACTGTAAATGGAAGGGATTTCTGGAGAGTCAGCTCATTGGAGAAATAGCAGAAGGCTGTTCACTGAGAATAATCTCTCACAGAGACATTAATTCACAGCAACAACATTTCTTCTGCTTTCTTTCCCCTAGCGCTATGTTAAAGTGTCTCAGACTTCTGAACGTTACAAGCTTGCATTGCTCCTTTAACCTTCTCTGAGCTTTAGGTCATTGATGTCAGATCTGGCCCACTTCAAGGTATGTTCCATGTTCTTTTACACACTCTAATTGTGGCTTTCTTGTTCCCCAAGCAATGTCCTTTATTGCTGTTTTCCTTGCACTCTCCACCCACACTTTCTCAATAGTCTCTCTGTGAGTATGAAATGGCAAAGGGTGGATTCCCAGTACAAGGTCTTGCTTAAAAGGGACAGATCTTTCAGAGTTGCAAAATCATTCTATGTGATGCTAGAAGCAGTCAGTTGAGAGTGATGTGAAATAATCCTGTAATTATTCCATGACGTTTTCACAAATGGAATATCTCCAGAATGCCAACTGCCCCGGCTTTGGGTGTATCTGGTCAAGAAATTTGTCTTTAAGTTCCATGTAGCATTAAGGGCTAAGTGTGTGTGTGTGTACTGTACCCTCCATTGCAGCTGCCTTTTGAAGGGACCTTACAAAGGGAGTGCTGCCCCAAAACTTGCTGGGAAGCTTNGTCTGTCAGTTTTGCCTTGTTCCTCTTGTGCTTCAACATTTTATGAGAAATGCCTACAGTTATTTTGCATTGTCTAAAGCAAAATATGACCAAGTGAGTGAGTCTTCTGGTTCTCAGGTATTCAGACCCCTTATGTATTTCCAGCTATGCATCTGGGGACTGTTCTCTGCTAAAGTGATTATATAATGTAGTGATAATAGTTGATTATGTTAAAAAACAATTAGTTGTTTTTTATTGTTATTTATACCTCTAGTATTTTTTATTTTTGAAGTACATGTGTAAAATCTACTCTGCTCTGTAGACAGCAGAGTTGTAGAGTTTCAGATGGTCAGTATTCTCTGTGTAATCTTGAAAAGTTAGTTCAGGTGTCTACCTCTGATTTATTGCTAATTATTTATGTAAGACAATTACATATTTCATATTTATATTCATATTCATATTACATATGTCATATTACATATTACATATATAAAAGCCATTTTGGTCTGTTTCCTGGATTTTTTGGGATTGTCTGACCTTGTGATTTTTCTTAAAGCACATTGAGATTTTGTTTGACCCGTAATGATTTTTATATGTGCCTGCAGCCTGCCAGCTGAAGATGAGAGCACATATTTGTTAGATGCAGGCTGGGGTTGGTGGAGTACAAGACAAACCATATAGACAGTCATTGCTCTGAGCTAATCTTATCTCCTGGAGCAAAGCATTTCTGAGGAATTTCTAATTTTGACAACTGGGATCAAATGTCTGACTTCTGAGGGCTGACAATAATGCCAGGGGCTGAGCTGCTTTGTCCTGTTGGTAGCAACTGCACCACTAAAAACCCCACTAAATGCCAGGGAGCCATGCATCTTAGCTGGTTAGGTTCAGGGTATGTGTGTGTGTGCAGGGCAAGGCATCAGCTTCAGCAGTCTTTATGGGGCAGAAATGCTGTGGCTGCTCAGGGATAAAAATAGTCCAGGGTTTTCAATGGCTGCATTCCATGGCTGGAGCCTGAAATCATGAATCAGGGCTCAGCGCTGGGTCTGTGCGAGACCAACTGCGAGACCGCTGCAGGCACCCGCGAGGGGAGCGGCTGCCCGTTATGAGTCTGAGCCCAGCTCCGCTGATACTCTGGGAAGGACCTGTGCTGCTTGTGCACTCCCAGCAAGGTATCGTACATTCATATTCTGATTTCCAGTAGGAGCGTAGGTACTTGAGTGTAGATAATTAAAGATCTACCGAGCCGTGCAAAATTTGCCGCTCAACCAAAGGCGACTTTTAAAAAGTGTCTGTTCTGTGCCAGTTCAGCTTCACAGAGACTTATAGCTTCACACCTTACAAGCTTCCAGAGACCTGGGATGATATATTGTGATTGGAAGGGCATGCTGCTCATTCCCACCTGAACATCTTTTGTGCGAGTGTTTGTCCTTGATTTTTCATGGCTTTTTTTTTTTTTTCTGAAATTTTCCAGCCTGGAAATTCCTGGGAATTTAGATATTTAAATAGTAGTCCTTTGAAACCCTTCTGCAAGAGTGCTTTTAAAAACTGTGTGTAAAACATGGCTGCTTAACTCATGGATCTCTTTAAAGCTTCATGAGATCTGCACAGGTTTAAATTGCATTTTGACAGAATTCAAATTATTTTTTTAGCAGTTTAAAATGTAGCATAATTTCATGAAAGAGTGAATTTTGTACTTACAGTCAGGACTTCATGTTGAAAGTGTTACTTTAAAACTACCAACTTTTTGTGACCAACTTTAGCTTTGAAAGGGATAAACAAAACCTGTTTTTTGGGGGTTTTTTTTGTCCCTGAGACAAGATCTTGCTTTTTTGCTCCAGGCTCTTGCAAGTAGGACCTTGAGAAATAGATGTTCTTGCAGATTTTGGCGTGCCCTGTGAGTTGAATAACCGTGTGATCGTCCTTCCAGAGCGAGTTGCTACATTTTGTGCTGCTGGAAGCAGCCATGCCAGCCGTGTGTGCAGATTGTCCCTTCCATTAGTGCCTGGGGCAAAACGATCTAAATCCACACATGGTAGCCTCACAGTCGGCCACAGAGCTCGAGTGCATTCATCTGCTCCCTCTCTGGGCCCTGGGGTGCAGCCACACACACTTGTCTGGCAATCTGTGTATCTGCTCTATGCTACCCCCTATATGCTTGGAGCAGTGGCAGGCACCTGCCTTCTGCTTGGCTAGCACTTTCCGTGTGACACAGGGACCTGCAGCTGTGCTGTGCCCACCTACTGCTTCATGGGCTTCTGTTAGCTTAGCATGGAGCTGGGGACTGAGGGTCTTGCTTTAGCAATCCAACTGCCAAAGCTATTGGTGGCTCATTTTTTTTCCTTTCTAGTGTGGTGGCACAGCTTATTTCCCTGAATTTTGCTGATATTCAGAGTAGAGGATACTGTTTTCTCATGCACTCCCACACTGTGAGGCTGATCTGTAACATAACCAAAGTGGATTTGGCAAATCTCACTTGGAATAACAGCTTTGGAAAGTGAGAAGCATATTGCTCGAAGATCAGGAGTAAAACTGAGTAAGTCAAAGGAGCTCCATGCTGTAAGCTGAGTTAGTGAGGTGTTAAGCTCAGTTATAGGATGATTAGCAAACATAAGGGGTTTAAAAATCTCTCTTGTTTTATTTTACTTGACACATCTTAGCGTGGAAAGCACTGCGTCTGGGTGCAGGACCTCGATTCTATTGCAGACTTGCTGATGGAATTCAGTTACCAGATCTTGCTTTTCAGTTCCCAGTCTGTATAATGTAATTTATAACTGACGTATCATGGGAATAAAATTTGTTTATCATGAATGTAAATGCTAATGGCATCTTTGCCCCATCAGAGCTGCCCAAATGAACAGTCATTGCAACACTCCTGGGAGGCCCATTCCACTTCTGAAATAGGAGTTTTGTGTTCTTGTCAATAAAGCCCTTTTGAAGAGGGTGAATATGGACTGTAGATGGTTAAAAGTATATTCCAAGAGTTGTCTAAAGTCTGAGGACAAGAACAAAATCTTTAGTTCTGGTTGCTCATGTTCTGTGTGCTGGCCTTACTGTATGCTCCCATTTTGGGAGGTTCAGTAAGTTAGAAATACGTTGCCGGGTCCAGGTCAGCCATCAGCACTGCACAAAAATAGTTGAATGGATATTTTAAAGAAGTGACATGGCAAAATTGTTGGTATAATTGTACCAATAGCAGAGCTGCCTAAAATAACAGGAACACGAGAAAGCATTTTCTAACTGCAGCACTTTATTTAATGCTATTTTTGCCTGTTGTGGCTAAAGCAATGAGAGGTATCTCGAATATTCAGTCAGTGGTCCCAGATATTATGTGCTCTTTGTGTTAGGAATTACAACACTTCCAACTATTTGCCAGAGTTGTTAGATAAGGTGAATAATTGAAGATTTGGATGTTTGCCCAAGCTGTCTGGGCTTAATAATCCTCTGAAACCTCATTAGAGATGAGTTGCACCTGTGATATTAAGAAAGAACTATTTTGAAGGTAGTTCAGACCCTGATTCATAATGCAATTTAAAAAATACTCTTACAGAATTGGAAAGTTTTTTTCATCCCCATGTACTTTGTTACAGCTACTGTTCAGTCCTGATGTGATTTTTTTAAAGGGGCAGGAAAGAGTGAAGATGCATTTGGTAGCCAAAATGATGTTGACAAACTGGAGATACAGCCTGAAATAAATGGATAAATGCAACATATTTCACTTCAAAAATAATCAACTACACAAATACAAATAGGCCTATGAAAAGAAGATCTGGGGTTTATTGTGGTTCACAAGGTGAATTTAAGTCCCAAATGCAGTGTTGCTTCAAAAGGCAAAACCATCTTGCAATGCAAAACCAAAACTTATCACTTGTGAGACCTGTGAAATGATCCATCTCCTTTACACTAAGCATAGTCTCAGCTGGGGTATAGTTCAGATTTTGGGAGCTATAGTTGAAAGATGGGAGTCAACTGGACAATTTGATCTGAGTGCAGTGGGAATCATTGAGGTCAAAATAAAATCTAAGGTGAAGTTTTCATGAATTGGAGTTCTTTGGTTAAAAAGAGATGGCTAAGGATATTTAATAACATTTTGCAAATGTGTAAATGGCTGCTGGAAGGAGGCAGGGAATAGCTCTTCTTTGTCAGTGTAAGGAAAGAAGTAGTTTCCTTCAGTCACAGAAGATTCAAGTTTGTTAAATGATGAAGTATTTGTCTGGTGTAACATGGGTATGATCTGTTCTGTTGTCATCCGTGTGGTCTTTCAAGTCTCTCCCAATTCTATGATTCTATAATCCTGTGTGATTGTATGCTTTGAGTTGGAAACTAATGTCCTTAATCCTCTGCAGCAGACACTGAGCTCAGTGTCTCCCAGAGAACCTGTTCCTGCAACTGTGGCTGATGCTATTACAGATAGGAGTTGGGTGCACATGTAACCTTTTGGCACTCACAGACAGCATGGAGATGTGGGTCAGGAATGTTTGGTTGCCTCAGTTTCTCACTGTACAAAAGCTGTAGGACAACCACTCAAACTGCCAGGTGGTAAGTTCAGAACAGGTAAGGACTTTTTCACACAGTGTTTGGTTAACCTGAGGAACAGACTGCTGTTGGATGTGTTGGGTTCCAAAAGCAATTAGACAATATTATGCCAGCAGATCTGCCAAAGCATTTAAACATAGATATACCAGTTCTAGCTCGAGAACTTCTCAAGACACATGTTGCTGAAGGCTGGATATCATGGAGGCTATTTCTAAGTTTGTACCCTGTTTTTATACTCTTGGCACTTGCAAGCAGCGTCTGTCAGAGTTTGAAGGGAGAGCTGCGTCCAAAATTTATTGAAGGAGGGTTTTCTCTTTCTCCAGTCTGTAGTGCACAGCCTGTGGAGGCCTCCACATGCCTGATAATCAGCACATTTAAAATAGCCTTTTGCCTGTCAGGATCTGAGAAGAGCCCTGACTGGGATGACTTCTGTTTCCATCTGAGAATTATTCTGTCAGCACTCCCACTTCAGTCTGAGAAGTGCAGTGGAACAGCTGAGATGGAGTGGAAAGGGACAGCAAAAATTCATTCCTACTCACTGGGCATTCTCATGTCTTCGCTGGGAATTTCAGGGCATTTGCTTCCTGGATTATTTCCAGCCAGAACTGTGCTGTGAAGTATCAAGTCTTTGCTTGTATGGATAACTTAAGAAGCCCCATCATGAGAGACATTTCTGAGTACAAAGCTTGGCATGGCTTGCAGGAGGAACTGCAAATAGCCTTGAGGCATGTGAGCAAGGTCAGATAAAAACTACATAAATGCTATGTGTCCATTTTTTTCACTCACAAAATTGCCCTGTCTTTAGCAGGATGATACTATAGATGATCCTTAAACAGTTTCACAGAATGACACAATTGTTAGGGTGGGAAGGGACCTCTAGAGATCATCCAGTCCAGCTCCCCTGCCAAGGCAGTGTCCACCAGAGGAGGTGACACAGGAACTTTCCAGTTGGGTTTTGAATATCTCCAGAGAGGGAGACTCCACAATTGCCCTGGCCAGCCTGTTCCAGTGCTCTGCCACCCTGAGTGTAAAGATCTTCTTCCTCATGTTGAGGTGGAACTTCCTGTGGCTTAGTTTATGGCCATTGCTCCTCATCCTCTGTCTGGGCACCATGAAAAGAGTCTGGCACCATCCACTTGGCACCCGCCTTAGAGATATTTATATGCATTAATGAAGTCTCCTCTCAATCTTCTTTTCTCTAAACAGGCCCAGCTCCCTCGGTGTCTTCTCATAAGAGAGATGTTTCAGACCCCTAATTTCTGTAGCTGCTGTGCTACCATTCTGTTAGGATTATGTGTTGTGAGGACATATCTCTGTGGGATTGATATGCCAGGAGGTGGCACGCAAGTAGCAGACTCCTGGAGCTTTTCTGCCCATAAGCTTTCCTCTGTCAATACTAAAGTCACTGTGTTGACAGGAGTAAGCAACAAATTTTACCTGTGGGGCAAACAATTCAAAGTGTCAACTGAAGAATATTGAGTAATATGGCAGAGGGTGTCTGATAAAAGAATGCAAGGCCAGGAAGAGCCATAATAAGAGCTAAGCCCCTCTGGTCATGTTCAGCTTGTTACAGAGTGGGGTCTGATAGGTCAACCTGCTGGAGCACACTGCTAGAGGGAGTATTCCTGACAGACAGTGTGCAGATTGATAACAAAATGAAAATCAGGCAGGATAATGTCCACGTAAATAGTCCTTAGACCAACAAAATCCAAGCAATTTTGTACACAGTAAAGCGTACATCAATATGCAGGAGTGTCTTCTAGAGCACAATGCCTTGATGAGTGAGCAAAAAAGACTGGTGTTGAGATTTGGAAAGGTGTTGTGCTACCTTGCTCTTTTACTAGGAAACTAAAAATGCCTGTATAGGTCTGGAAGAAGGCTATAGGAGGCAAGAGTCCTTGGAAGATTGGCTCCATTGTAGGGCAGTTGTACTTGGCCTAGACTAATGATTGGAAATCATTATTTCAAGTCGAAAAGTTGTATACTTGCCAAATCCTCAAAACATTGTCAATGCTGAGGTATCATCGTGATCTTCCGCTCTGTTTTGCTAATGCTGAAGACAAAGCAAAAGCATCCCAAGCATCTCTTGTAGATACCCATAATCTACAGACCCTGAAAAAAGTTTCCTCAAATTAAGATTGAAAAAAGAAAGGAGGACTTTAGCATTTCTTCAGCAGATTTCACTGCAGCTGGGTCCCAAATAATTTTCTAAGTCTTTTGAAATAAAAAACTGTAACATTTTCAAAAGGTCTGTACTTTGTAGGTATGACAAAAATTACCAAAGCATTGACCGAACAAATCTGGACATTGTCTAATACTGCACAGAGTAGAAGACTCTCATTTAGTGGTTGATTTCTTTCATGCTGTAGAAATAAATTTGAAATCCTATTTAATATAAGCATGAATGTCCTTATGAGCCACATGAAAGTCGAGTCTTAGTGTACATCTTGCAGAAGTCTTGAAAGGGAAGGCCCCCCTAGGATGTGATCAGGTAGTGTAACTAGCCAGAACTGATGAAGCCAGAAGAGAAATTTTTATCCTTTGCAGAACTTAGAGCAGCCTGTGAACTAATTTAAATTAATGCTTTTGGAATTAGTAACTGTAATGGATCTCATCACAGACTGATGGACTCAACACACCTGAACAGCACAGCCTCCTGTACCTGACCTGTCTCTCCTTGCCCTACTCCTGCCCTTAGCAATATATATCCATTTTGGACCATCTATACCAGAATGATGCTGCCTGGAACAGAAAATGCCAGATGATGAAAAATCACTAATTTGTTTTGATAGCAGCTTTGCACTTGTTTTGTGTATTCTGAGCAGCAAAAAAAGTCAGACGAGGAACTGAATAACTGATCTTTTATGGTCTTCTCATGTGCCCACCTTTAAAAAACATCACCCTGATGGTTAATAGTAACAATAATAATAATAGTAATAATAATACCGTTTTTGTGCAGCCCACTTAAGTCCCTTGATAGTTCTTGTGGAAGTGACCAATATGCTCTCAGGGTTTGCAGTATAAATTGGGTGTTGCATCTACCTTATAATGAATATTCTAGGGTCTATTCTACTGTAGTTATTTCTGAAATCCGAAATGGAATGGGAGATTTTTCTGCTGAATCTCGTACTTGGTGCACACTAATTCCTTCTGAATTTTGATCTGCTTTGCTGAAATGGAATTTCCCTTCCTGATATGGAGCTAATAAAATGAACATGTATATTTTCCCTTAGGAAAGGTTGGTAGCCACAGATCAGAGCTCAGCTGTAAGGATACTCAAGTTCTTACTATGAACTACATATCAGATTGTTTGTTGGTTTTTTCCCCTACAGCTGTATTTAATTATGTTTTAAATGCAGCAAATTTCCATTCAAAATGAAGCACAGCTTCTCTCAGTGAACATACAGAAATTCTTCCTTATGTTCTTGTTTTACTGCTAGGATTTCTGCAAAGTTTGTTTGAAGTTGTTTGTCCCCCAAAGCTATTACATTGATGCCTTTGCCAAAGCTAAAATCATTGGTCAGATGAGAGGAAAATTACATTTTTGTACAGTGACATAACTGCAGTGATATCATCTGCTTCATGAAGAAATGCCTTTTAGTTCATCCTGTACATCTGTATCCTTAGCAGCAGGTGCCACTGCCAGACAATTCTTCAGTTAATGTGATTGCTGGGAAATGCTAAAGCCTTCCTTTTTTATTGCTGTGGGAGGTGGTGTCAAGAGCTGTGTTCTCTGTGGGCAGGAGAAGAGGCTATGCTGACAAACAAGCTGGAAAGGTGGACTTTTCAACTCTACTTTGTGGAGAATTTAGTGTAAGTAAACAGGAGTGTCCTCTCCGTGGCTTGTGATGGGGAGCGAATGTGGGACACGCGTTCTCAGCAGGTGATGGGAGCACAAGTTCAGTGTGAAGGGGGCCATCTGGCAGGTGATATGGAATGCACTTTCAGGAAGGACAGGGTTGAGAAGCGAATAGGGATTTTTTCCAGTTGAAATGCTGCCAACTTAGTCAAGCCATGAGCAGAGGCTGGATGTTTGCGTCCTTCCCTTGGCAGGCAGCTGTGAAGCGCACGCTGCTTCACAGATTGTGCTGGGCAGCTGTACCAGCCCACCTCACCAAATTTTTGGCTCTCTTACCTGTAGCTGCTGGTGTCTACTAACTGGTAAGCAGCAGGATTTGCTGAGATTTGGGCTGTCTGAACTTTTGCCCCATGCTAACAAAAGTAGTCTGGAGACCAGTGGAGATTGTGAGTTTGTGTGTGAGTAGGTGGGTAGGAAGGAGCCAGGTTTGGGAGGAGGGAGCCTGAAGCTGTAGTAAGCAAACTCCAGGAGCACATGTGCTGGTGCTAAAATGACAGATGACTAAGAAAGGATGCTCTATGCCACAGGAGGATGGAAACATTAGCACAGAGCTAATCTACAGGAAAAGAAAATGGTACAACACAGACAATAACAGAATTCATGACAACAAATTGCTAGGAATAGATATGATTAGCAGGCATGGAAATGAGGAATGGCCAAGCATGTATGAATGGAGGCATGCACATATACAGTCAGTCCCTTTGATCAGAAGTGTACAATGCTCAGAACCAGGAGAGATCCTAATGCTATGGAGGACACAGGTTTAGGAGCTGGGAGCCTGTATCCTTCCCTCTCTCCATGCAGCCACACACCTAAAAAGCATCTGTGTGATGGAAAGGACAGCTGAGATGCCTTTTCCTTACATCCACACATTTATGCACAGAAAACAACAGCACTGAAACATCTGAGAAGCTGAGCATGAACTAACACAATGTGGTGGTAGAATAGCAATGCATGGTAGCTCAGAGGATGCCAAGCAGAGAACAACTTGAACTGAATAGTGGGACAAAAGTGACCATGGAATGGTGATATCTCAAAAGCATTTAATGGGACAAAAAGCTCAGGTGTGTTAACAGTGATACAAGTAAGACTCCAGAACATCATAGCAGCATGATGGTATTAATAAACCACATGATTAATAGATTAAGCTTCACAGAAAATATGTAAGCGGTATCACCTTGCAATTCTGCCACACTCTGTGCAAGGCCACAGCTGAGTTAGGAAACAAATTACTCTCAGGGCATCAGATTTAAATCCTATAACCCATTTTAGTTGCTGTTTAAAACCAAACTTTTTCTAAATTCTATGATAATGCCAGTGCAATGTTCTTTCCTGTGTCCTTTGTATAACCTTTCCTGTTCCTGTTTAAAATTGGGAAGTGTGTGTAATATCTATGGAAATTGTTCAGTTTATTGATTTTTCTTTTCATACCCTAAAGTGAAATGGCTATCAACACAGTAACTTGGACTTATGAAACAAAGATTTGAATTCTAATTTGTTCAATATTTTAGAAAAGTCATAATCTCCTTTTTGTGACCAAGTCCTGGCTGTGTTTGAAGCACAGAATCCCCTATAGAATAAACATTGACTTCCTCATTTCTTTGTGATTTTAAGAAGATTGAGGTGGTTAATAGTCTTTGTTATTTTGTCAGGTGTAAGTTTTGTTTTCTGAAATGGTCTGTAGTTGGGATTTTGGCCCCAGGAATCCAAATTCAAAATTTTGTTTTACATAAAGGACATAAATGAGAGACACCTTTTCTTTTTTTGCAAAGGATCAAGAAGTGACAAATCACCATTTGCTGAAAGTGGAGCATTATTTATGAAGGCTGCTTAGAGCTTCAGATGTTGGTCTTGTGTTGAATAGCACTTGTATATACTAATTCCTCCCCCATGTTCTATTAATGACTGGATTGAATTTAAAAAAGATCAATGTCTCAATACCTTTTCACAAGTATCACATGTTAGGGGTGTCTCATTAAGGCAAGTAACAGCATTCTTAATGGTAAATTCATCCTCAGGGTAGGACAGGTTTTATCCATCCACTGGTAGAATCTGACCTTTAAAGAAGTTAATCTTTTCAAGTGTTATATATGCTACAAATTATTGATGAGATTCTCATTGAGTTTCATTTTTTCCCCTACATTAGTTTGCATGTGAATCCTGACAGTGTTTGGAGAGATTTCTTTTCCATCTAAATGGAATCTTATGGCCAAATAATGTAGCATAAACAATTTGGAATGCAGGAAGCAAAGTAGGGTTAGGAGATGTAAATTCAGTTCCCTGGCATGATTTAAATAAACAACTCAACCAACAGAAGCCCTGTAATCTAGTTCACATGAGCATATGTTTGGCAGGATTCAGTATGGTGGGTTTGCAGTCTCTGCTTATCACAGAAGCAGGACTGTATGCATCACTGCCACATGCTTCTCTTTTCCCTTCATCCCGGGGAAACTAATCTTGTCAGGGAAAGAAAGTGGGAGGAGGAAATGTATCATTCCAACACAATCTGGATACAATTCCTTTGCTCTGTGTTAGCAGAGGCTGGGAGATGCCTTATATCTTACAGACAGCCTATTGCAGATAGGGATTTCAGTGTCTGGTCTTACTTTTAGTGTAGTTTTTTTTTTTTTACATGCATGAATTATAAAGCTATTTTCTTCAACAGACTCAGAGACTAAAAAGTTTGGTACTGCAGCATCTCTCGTTTGTGTGGCCTATATAAGTGGCTCATTAACTATCCTGCTGTAGTTTCTATTTTATCATAAATAAAGAACAAGAGAGACATGCTGGCACCAGAATCTTCCTATAAAATTTACTTTAAATTTACTTTAAGATGTCTGAAAGCACTATTAGCTTTGGACGAATTTCTCTTTTCCTGCAAGGGGAGAAAATCTCCTTTTTATTCAAGTTCCAACCCTGGTGGTAATGTGATGAGCGTTAATATAAATAGGTTGTCAGTTGTCATACAAGAGGCTGTCCTGTTACCCTCCTTGGACTGAATGTTCAGTCCTTGCTTCTTGAGCTGTAAAAAAACAGGAATTCACATGAAGTGTCACAGTAGCTTTTGATGCAGAAGTTTTCCACTTAGGATAACCTACAGAAAGTCTGAGGTCTGAGCAACTCTGAGAATGGTGAGGTGCTCTAAATACAGGATTAACAAGCAGAATGAGTTTTAATTTGTAAAGGAAACTTAACTGGGTTTTTCTGCTGCTGCAGTTAGGGGCTGAGTATCACAGAAATTGTGGGCAGGGAAATCAACATAACAAAATACAGTGGGAGGTCTTCTGGAAGGGGAAAGTAGTATTTATTTTAAAAAAAAATCTTCAAATAAGTTGATTTTACCCACTGATGCTAATTTTGTTACGGATTTCATTCATCATACTTGTACAGACACACCCATATTCCCAAGCTCTAGGAGAGGGGATTTGGCAAGGATCAGTTGTATGTGATGCAGAGGGCAAAGAATGCCAGATGTTAAGTTTCTGGGGTTCTTCCTGATGTAACAAGCATGTTTTTGGACAAATCTTTTGTGCCCTTTAGGATTCAGCAGTGGTTGCAGAGCTGTGCTTTCCTGCAGATCCTTGCTTACTCATCTTCCATAAATCCTAGGCCAGGTTATCACCCATTACTTGTTTTCCTCATGGGCTAAGGAAGATAGGAACAGTGGATGTGACACTGCCACAGGCTTGGTGTGGTCTTCATTAGCAATACAGGTCCTTTTTAACACTCTGTTCTTCTCTTCTGGTGCTTGTACCTGCATATGTTGGTTCAGACTGCATTTATGCCAGTATTTATATTTCTGTAATAAATCTTTCCAGGTGGAATTTGTAAGGGCACTCATTGTTGTTCAAACTCTTTTTGCACTGGGGTTAGCAGTAAAATTTTTGTGTATGTCAAAGAGAGACAGTAATTTATGTCAGTTCTCAGTACTTTGGAAAACAAAGTCCTTAGAAATGCAGTTGTGTAATACCAACTCTCCCTAAGTGGGGAAGGCATCCCCAGTGTCTAGTTTGGACTAGATAGACTATTTTTATGAGCCTGCTGTAGTTTTAAAAATGCATCTTGCATGAGCACAGAGAAGCAGTTGGGCTTTTGCCTGAAACTAAAAATGTGTTCGTGTGTGACAGTTTCCATGTGGGACCCGCTTTAAGGTTTTTGTCATGTGAGAACAACTTTCTTTCTTCATGCTTAGCAGAAAGATTTGGACCTTCAGAAAAGTGAACTTTTCTTTGTGGTTACCAAACTGCTTATTTATCTGCATTTTTTCTGGGCATGGTTGCTGCCTCTTGGCCACCTGTAGATTTTGAACCCCTTAGCTAACCCCAGGAGGTGACCTCACTTACCTGAGGATCCAGAGAACAGCTGGAAGAGAGAGTACTTCTCAGGACAGCTGTGCCAAGATGAGCTACTCATATAACTCAAGGAGAAATCTGTTTTTCCAAGAAACAATCCAGTAATTCTCTCCTGCCTATGGAAAAGAGACACCGACCTTGGGCTTCTGGGAGACTTTCTGTACCACCCCCCTCTTCCTCCCCAGTTTAGTGTCCCTTGTGATGATTTAGCATTGTGAATACTAAGTTTATCTGCACAGGATAGTTAGCAGTCTTCTGGGGAGAGTCCCTGGTGGTTGTATTGCATTACTACTCCAGTTTTGGCACAGCATATGCAAGTTTCATGGGCCAGTGGCTTTTTTCACGAGTGCCTGGTTATGGAAGCTGTCAAATGGGTCTACCTGCAGTGATTTGAATGCTTGATTAAAACTCGATTTGGTTCCCCCATCTGAACTGAACTATCAGCAAAGAGTCCAAAACACTCCAGTGGACTGAGACAAGTGGAAATGGGAAGGGAGAAGTGGGGAACGAGGGTAGGGCCAGAAAGCAGCTGCTGAAATGTTCTGCAACCACTTAGAAGTACAATTTAAAATTTAGTGTAACTTCCAAGCTAAAAACACTTAACTTCAGCTACATGGTGTGGGTGGGTACAAAGAATACTGCCTTCTAAAAGTTGGCAGTGGGTTTTGCCAGAGAAGAGGATATAGAAAGTACGTTGGTTTGGCATGCAAACCCAGTGTTAATGAGGTCTCTGTAGCACAACTATCATGGACAGGATTAAAGGATTATTAAGTGAGACATCAACTTTGAGCTGGGGTGCTGCACTAGACTACCTAATTTGGGGGAATGTGAGTATGATTCCGTTTTCCCCACAAGCTGAAGAAGATGGCAAAGACTGTGGAAAAATGAGTGGGAAAGAAGCCAAAAATGTTAGGACTGTTAGAGGAAAACTTTTTGCTCTTTAGCACAATATACTTGAGTATATAACCCAATCTGGAAAGAAATTTATTTGGTACACAAGTGTCAACTGTCTGGGAAGCAGCAAGTTTCCTAAGCAGTGAAGAACAGTTTGGGCCTTAGCCTGTGGAAGCATGTGTGTGAGGACTCTGGCAAGTTCTGGTGTATCATTCTACCATCAGAGCCCACAGAGCAGGTATCGACGAGCTCTTCTGTGAAATTTCACGCACAGTTTATTATGTACTTGCAACTGTCTGGCTTTTTCACCCTCCTTCACCCTCTCCAGATGTTTTCCTCAGTGCAGCACCAAAGGAAACTACCCCTAGAATATTGCAGAGCAGTATTTGAATAAAACACTTTGGGGTGGTGAGCAGCAATGAAATCTTACGACATGGCTAATAGTGAGCTTGGAGCATAATGGCCAAGCCATTGTGCTGTCAGCTCTTGAGGAGTCCTAGGAGCAATCCTGCTAATTGTACTTCATCAGGTCTCCTATGGAATCTGACCCAACTTGGTCTGCCCTCTTTGCATGAACTGGAAAATCACAGTCAGCAGTACCAAGGTGCTCTGGTTTCCTTGGGAACTCAATGCTGCCTTATTTTCAGCACAGGATGGCTGCTTGGAGCAGCAGGGTAGGGAGAGAGGGTTATCAGGCCAACCAGTGCCTTGTATCTCAAAGCTGGCAGCACTCAGGAGTGCATCACTAGGAGCTGATGGCAGAGACAAGCCAAAAAGCTATTTTCTTAACTCCTGCTGTGCCCCTCCTGCATCCTGCTCCATCCATGTCCATCAAGTGGTGAATGTAGCAGATGGGCTGCCCCAAGGTGACACACGCTTACCTGCTGGGAAGAGAGCAGCTCCTGTAGCATATCCCTGGTGTAAGTGTTGCTGCTGCCAGGCAGGCAGCCCTGTTGCTTGGCAGCAGGCCTCAGAGAGAAGATTACTTTGTCCTTGTTCTTAGTCAAGTTTGCCAGGTTCCCTTCTGATTGCCAGGCTGGTAATGCATGGGGGAGATAACCTTGGTTCAGTGAGCAGCAATTCAGTCATCAAACAGAAAATACTTGGGCAGAATCAACAGAGCCATGTGCTAAGCTAATTTGGTATCAGCCTTGTGGGTGTGGCTCTTTGGTACAAGTATTTTTATGTTTGTCTTTCTGCAGAGAGGTCTGAAGTCTCCCATCAGAATCTCCCTCTGTCCCTCACAGTTTGCACAGTCCCTCTTCATTCTCTTTACCAGTAAACTAAGCTGCTGCCTCTCATCTCTCTCTCCAGCAGCAGCGTGTTTGCTCCCTTTTCCCCAGTACTTCCATCACCAGTTCTGCAGACCAGGAGAACTTGTTTGTGCTCTCACTCTTCTGTGGCTTACTGAATTTCCTAGACACTTCAGGTAGTCCTGCCAGTCTGGTCCTGTCCCTCGCAACCCCTGATCTCCTGCAGGAGAAGTAAACATGTATTTTTGTTTATTTGCCATCTTAAGAGAGCTTCCAAAGTTTTCTCCAGAGTTTCAGTTCAATAAACGAGTTAGCTTGTTTGATGTTATGAAGAAGTCACTCTGCCCTCGCCCTCTGCTGTAGGTATAACGCAGCAGATGAAGGGATAAAACTGCATGTGGAGGAATGTGGAGGGGTTCTGATGGCTGTGTGGGGTGTGATGGACAGCAGCAGGGTTCAACAGGGAGAGGGGTTTATAGCACCACAGCTGCTGGCTGCATCTCCCTGACGCTCAGACCTGGGTGAAAATCTCTCGGTGCACTCCAAAGTCTGGCTGTTGCTGAACTTTGGGAAGGCATCATGTTCACGGACATTTTATTTATGTGCACATACCAGGCATATAGAGCGCATGTGAAATTGCTAATTGATCAAAGCAGATCTTGTTTCTGCACTTTTTCATGCTTTGGCAATCTAATAGTGGAGGTTTTTTTTGTAGCTGTTGTGTTTTTCTGTACCAGTTTGTGGCTGAGCAATGATTTCCTTGTCTCTGTGGGAGAAGAATCATCAGATGCACAAGGACCAGGGTTTTGACTCAAAAATATCACATAGGAGACACTAACCCAAGCACAGAGCAAGGGTCATAGGCAGTCACTATTCTCCTTGTTAAAATCTGCTCTGTCAAATAATTTTCTAATTTGGCACAAAACCAAATGTGTAAAACCAGCCAGATTTCTTGTGTAAGGCACTGGGTCCATTTGGCATGTGTTAATATGCAACAATAATGGTGACTGCTCAGAGCTGTGCTGGCTGGCCTATGCAATGTGCTGTTCTGTTTCACTGCAGCAGGCACAGAGGTAGTTTTAATGCTCTCCATTTGGTCAGTGTCTGCATAAAATATCCCAGATCGTTGCGGTTCTTAGCACTGAAAAATCAGGCGTTTTCACCTCTGTGAAAGACAGTTTAGTTACTTGCTGCTGTCTGCTATCCCATACAGCCACTGCTTACTTGCTGTCTCTGTTCAGCTCNATTTTCACCTCTGTGAAAAACAGTTTGCTTTCTCCTTTAGTTACTTGCTGCTGTCTCCTATCCCATACAGCTACTGTTTACTTGCTGTCTCTGTTCAGCTCATCCAGGGTGACATTGTCCAATTGTTTTGACAATGACCTTAATCTATTTGTGCAGTTCAAAGTAAAGGCTGTGTGGTCAGAGATGGAAATGCATGGACTTAGGCAGCTTGTAATGAAATACAGAGTCTTTTACTTCAGCTGCTTTGAAGCCACTGCAAATCAGTTGTTGGATTTGATGTGTCTCCGAGGATGTGAAATGAATTTAGTGGCTTCTAGCTGGTTGTAGTGAATCAGGTGTTCACCTCATGAAATGCTCCAATATAATCAGACTTCGTGTATGGCAGCTTTAACAGGGATGCCAGTGGCTGTATCAAACTGGATGTAGTTTACTCTACTGACAGGGATTTTATAAACCAAGTTGTAAGCAATTTAACAGACAGATCATTGAGTAGGAGCTTCCTTCCATGGTTGCCTGTACTTGTATCTGTTGTAGACATAGAGGATAGCAGGACTTCGAGTAAATGGCACTGCAGTGCCGAGTTAGGTGGCAGGATCAATAGTTTCCTGTTAGCTGGGATCTCTTGGCATTGCTGGGTGGGGGAATTGCCTCAGTACATTGTTAAATCAATGTCAGGGTAATTAATATAGTGCCTTTCAAGAGCAATAGATTCAAAGCAGCTGCACAGAGGAGCAAGATAGTGAGTTGCCTAAGAGAAACCAAACTGTTTCTGATGAATTTGAAAACACTTGATTTGTCCTTGCCAAGGAATGGGAGCATGTTGTCTGGCTGCAGCACCTACCCAGTAAAATTTTTTCCCTCTGGGAACACTGGCTTGGGGGAAATGGCTGCAAACCCTTTCTTGATGCCACACAGAGAAATGTCTGTTGTGAGGAAAATGCTGGAGCAAAGCACACTGCCTATTTTTGATGGATTTTTAGATCAAAAGTGGCTCTAACATGTAGCTAGATGCATTATACTTTGGAACATGCTTTTGTGCAAATCCTAGGACTCTGGCTTTTTAATGGAAGTAACTGTGCACCAAGTTTTAACACCAGAAAGTTCTTGTCATAGGCAGCACATGCACAGTATTTCACCCTTGCCTGGAAAATCTGGTTCTTTACTTAGTGGCAGAAGTCAGAAATAGCACCATATTAATTTCCTTTTGTCTTTTTGGGCATGAATTTTGTGTGACTCTGTAAACTAATATGTAGCTCAGCATCTATTTCCAGAAGTCATACATTTCCCTAGATTTACATTCTTTAATCAGTGAGGATGCAGTGGATGCATAGATTGTGAACAAGAAGATCTTTATTGCAATCACTGCAAGTTCAGCTTTCAGTGCAATTATAAGATAAGTTTACAGGGATGTTAAAATGCCTCCTGCTTGTTTCAGTGATAGTCTTTGCTTAGGCTATTTTCTGTTATTCTCTGCTCCTGAAAGGATTTCCTGCTAGTAATTCCTACCAGTCACTGTATAAATTCCCCTCCTTCCTCTTCTGTTGTTGGGACTCTAAGCCAAATGAAGAGGGATATTCAAGTTCTGTCCACAAATTAATGTGAATTGAGCATCCTGTGGTGGAAGCGATTCCTGTGTTACACAAACCCTGCTAAAAATAAGGAACTGTTTATCTGCTATGGAGCTTTTCAGTATCAGTGTAGAGGACAGAGCCCAGTCATATGTGAGATAACAGTATGCATTGGATGAAATATAAATGCAGCTTTAGCAAACTGAAAAGGTAAGCTGGTGTTGAACTGTCTTCAGTCTGGGTCCTCTGTGGATCGAGACTAATAACAAAAATGTGAACAATAAAATGTGTGTTGGCCTTAATGGATAAGAAATGCTGCTGGGATACAGGGACTCATTCTATTCATATCTTTCTCACTGCTGTGCTGAGTAATCTTTCCTTATTTGTGCTTCAGTGCCTTTATCTGTCAGATGGCAATAACAATAATAAACTCTGTTTTAAAGCTTGTTGGCAAAGTGACGGGCATATGGAGGATCTGGACACAAATTTTTTTCTTTTTTTTTTTTCTTCACCACAGGCCAGGGGTGAGGGAAGGGAAGGCATAGTTTCTACCTGAAAGATGATCAAGGACTTTAAATGCCTTCTAAAGTATTTTAGAGCTGCCCTGTCCATGACACTTTCTCGAGGGCTTGAGGTCAAAAAGTGTGCCACTTTGTATTGTGTTACTGTGATGTTTCTCCAGAAGATTTCAGTGCTTTGTAAGCATCTGTCACTGTGATTTTGGGAACCCAATCAATCACATCTGACGGCCATTCCTTGTGTTTTGAATTGCTTTATTCTCGTCAGGTAGAAGAGGCGAATGTATGATGAAATGTTTTCTTTCTTCCATTTCTTATGGTCACTGTCTCATCTTTTCAGATCCTTTGGGAGTGAAAATGACTGAAAAATCCTGTGATATTTGTATGTTCTTCTCCTCTATGGCTCTCTCTGATCTATGGTAGTATTACTTCTCTGCTCTTTTTAAGTTATACTTTTGCAGAGCTATCAGTGGACAATACTTCTTACTTTGTCAGTTTTGTGCTTTATGTATCTTATCAGGTCAACTAAAGTACATCCATTTGTAATCCGATCAATGTCCTTTGGGCCTGGCCCCTCATCCTGCATTCTGTGTATTTGGCTTTTCTACCATATATCTAATTTTTTAACATAACCATATAAATAGCCTGTGCCTGTGTGGCCATATTTAAACTCTCTATGTCCCTTCTGTGACAAGCCACTTAAAATTTGTAACCACATTTCTAAGAATTTTTGTAAAAAGTCTCACTATCTATGCATTTTCCCTAGGTGTTAGATCTGCCAAAGTATCCCTTGTTCTCTGTCAGGTGATTTAACTCTCCATAAAAATATATTCCTCCTTTAGTGTTTGGAATGCAGTCTGGGACACAGTAGGCCCATCTTCCATCTCTCAGGCAGCCTGTTGTTGTTTCACACTCTTCTTCCAAAACGCTGTGATTTTGGTGGTGTTTTAACTCCTGTCTTGCTCTCAATGTGCAGCTCGTTTGAGTTCTGTTGCTGTGTTACACAGTCCTAACTTTGCTGTAGATCATGGAATTGGAGAAAAATTCA
>VZTZ01049359.1:4058-38648 GCA_013400955.1 Drymodes brunneopygia
TTTCCCGCCTAGAGCGCTCCGGGCCCGTCACCGTGAGGGGCAAAGAAAGGCCAAACTCTCTCAAATCACCGCCATAATAAAATAATTTAAAAAACCCAACACCTCCTCGAAAAAAACGCTGTCGCCGCTGTTCCTCGCACTCACCATCCTACCTTGGGAGTTCTCTGCACAAGGAGTGAGTGCACAGGAGGCTCCAGGATGGTCAGAGGGATGAGGCAGCTCTGTTGGGAGTACAGGCTGGGAGAGCTGGGATTGTTCACATGGAGAGGAGCAGGCTTCAGGGAGACCTAATTGTGGCCCTCCATTACCTAGAGGAAAGATGGAGAGAGACAATTGACAAGGGCTGGAGGGACAGGACACAGGGAATGGTTCCCCGTGCCAGAGGGCAGGGATGGATGGGATATTGGGAAGGAATTGTTCCCTGGGAGGGTGGGGAGGCCCTGGCACAGGGTGCCCAGATTTGCTGTGGCTGTCCCTGGATCCCTGGCAGTGTCCAAGGCCAGGCTGGACACTGGGGCTTGGAGCAGCCTGGGATAGTGGAAAGTGTCCCTGCCATGGCAGGGGTGGCACTGGGTGATATTTAAGGTCCCTTCCAACCCGATCCATTCTGTGATTCTGTGTCACAGGAGCTGCCTGAATGGCAGTGTTAGAGAGTGGGGTGGGACTGGCGCACGTTTAACTCTGGGCAGCCCCTCAGTGCCTGGGCTGGAGCTGTGAGGTGGGACCAGGGCTGTGGGGATGGCAGAGCGAGGTGAGGACACCTGCAGCCACCCTTGTGCCCTTGGCACTGGGTGAATCCCAAGAGACTCTGAGGGAGCCCACAGGGGAACTCCTGGTGCCTAACCCCATGATGGCAGTGCAGAGTTATGCCTGTGGGTGCCGTGAGTGACACCTTCACATCGTTTCCACCTCTTGCTCCCTTCACCAGTGTGGGTGCTTGAGAGCGGCGGGCAGGAGAGGTCCTCAGTTCTCCTGGAACAAGCTCATCAGGGCACCAAGCCTGACAGAGGTCAAGGTGCACTCTGGCTATGCTCTCAGGATTGTCAGAGTGTCCTGCGCAGGGCCAGGAGCTGGACTGGGTTATCCCTGTGTGCTCAGCTCGGGATATTCAATGCTTTTGGAAGGCAGGAGCGAGAAGGTGGAGCTGGGGTGATGTGGAAGGAGCAGGGTGTGCTCATTGCTCCTCCACGCGCTGCCTCTGGCAGTTTTCCACTGTGTCTCTGCGTGGCCATCCCAGAGCCTGGAGCTGCTCCTGGCATGAAAGCGCGGGGCTGTGAGGGATGTCCCGAGGCAGCAGCTGCTGCAGCCAGGAGCGCCAGAACACGCTGTGCTCTGGTCACTGCTCCTGCCTGTGCTCCAGCCTGCAGGGGCTCAGCTGGGAGGAGCTTCCCCCCATAGCTGCTGGAGGTAATGAGGTGATGAGGAAGGGGTGATGCAGACACCCCAAAGACCTTCTCTGAGGCCTTGGGAGGGCCTTTACAAGGGATAAGAGGCCAAGCAGAAGCCACTGATGAATTGGGAGCAAGCTGATGCACCGTGTGTTGGCACAGTGGGCTAATTAATCATGTGGCAGAGACGTGGTGAGGCTGGTAAAGTTAATTAGGCAGCGCTGACGGTGATGTGGATGCATGTCAGCAATTAACAGTCAGATGAAGTACCAGGATCGAAGGGCTGCTGAAGCAAAAGAAAGTGCAGAATGTGTGGAAGTGCAGAATTTGAGGAAGGATGGCAGCTGTGAAGCTTTCAGAGCTTGGAAGATAGCAAGGGATGTGCTATGACTGGGATTGGTCATTTCCAGCTTGTTGGGGTTCCACTGGAAACTGTAATTTACTGTTTTACCCATTAGTTATGAGCAGCCTTCCTTCTCTTCTCTAGTGCTGGATTGTGCTGGGCTCTACCCTCTGATTTTTTTTTCTTTTAATCTTTTATGTCATTCTGACTTTCACTATGAGGGTCAGATGGGAAGAGGCTGCTTCTTACATGTTTAAGAAACGTATCCACATTTCACAATGCAGCTATAGAGCATGTGCAGAACCAATCTTAGTATGACCTGAGAAGCTGCAGGTTTTAGAGACATTTTTACCTCTGTGAAAATAGCTAATGTAATAGCTTTGTCTCAGCTTCAGAGAAACTGGGGAGTATTTTTGGATGCTAAACTTTAGTCTGTTCTACACCAGGACAACTCAGTTTCTGAACCTGGAGTTTTAAACAGAGACATGATGTTCTCCCATCTGGTTAAATTAAAATAGCATTGGTGTGAGATCAAGCTTACACTGCAAACTAAACACAAGCTGGAATTTGGTCAGAACTTACTGCTCCTATGAGTTTTTGCTGTAGTAAGGGAAGGTAGCAGTGCCTGCAAAAATAGGAGCTGTGCTCTTTCCCCACAGGGAGAACCCCTGCTGCTAGTTTTTAAAGATGTGAAGTTTGTCCAGGATGTTCGCATCTTTTGGTTAAAAGATGCTGCACTCAGGGTTGCATCCCATTTAAAAGTGTAACCCAGATTCCTGCTGTAGATCCATCTGCCTGTAGTAGCTCCTAATAAAATGGATCAGCCCAGCTGGAAAACAGCCAGCAGGCAACCCAAGTTTGGTCATGTCAAGTGAAGTACTTTTTTAGCAGAAGGTGGAAATTAAACACTTACTCAAGTCTTGCAGCTTGAGTTGGCAAGATTTGCTCACTGTGTCCATAGTGTTATGGATTTCTTTTACTATGGGTGTAGTGACACCAAGGGAAAAAAATCTTGTGGAAAAAGGTATGGTTAGATGGATTTTGGCTAATTGCAGTGGACTTGGGGGCAGTACTGCAGCCAAACAGCAGACTGTGAGCTGCAGAGTGTGGGAATGGGAAACACAAACCTATTTTGGAGCAGGGACTTAGCTCTGGAGGCTTCAAGGGAGCATAGTCCACTGCAGCCTCTACCAGCAGAAGGGCAGGAGGCAGGAGCAGTCACACCCAAGAGCCTGGCAATGTGGGCAGGAATTGGGGTGAGGTGTAAGTAGCAGCCTCTGCCTTACCTGTGGGTCCTGAGGAGGATTTTTGGCACCAGGTCTGCAGAGGTCTGTCTCCTCCTAAGCCAGACTGCCCTGTGGGGCTGAGCAAGATGCTGCTGTTATAGTCTGTGTGTTTGGACAGGATGACGGGGGCAATTGCACATTTTATTCTGGCCGCTGTAGTGAGGCAGCACTTGGCAACCCAGGAGTGTTTATGGGAACCTACCAAGGCCTGGAGTGTGAAAACCAACCCTCAGGCATAGAGGGTTGTGTGGGAGTTGCACTTCTGACCCTAAGGGCTGAAACTCTGACCATTCTCCAGGGTTTTTCATTGCTTGTGTGAGCATTTCAGGATAAAGAAGATGTATAAAAAGGAGGTGGTTTTCCAAGAGTCAAGTAGGGGTTTTTGGCAAATGTCTCATTTTAAGCTTAGTGCTCAAACAATGCAATTTTTTGGAGCTATCCAAGCCCTTGGTGCAGCAGGTGTAATTGCTGCCCTACTCAGTAAAAGGCTAAGGAGCCATCACAGCCAGGAATGTTCTCTTCTGTTCCCATGGATACCTTGAAAATTGCCCTTCCACAGTTGCTTTCTGTTTTCATCTGTCACTGTGGGGGTGTGTGCGTTGTGTTTGGTGACTGGAAGCGTAGCAGCAGCGTTTGTGTTCTTACCAAATGTGGAAGCAGTTGTGTTATGACAGCAATTGCAATGAACTTCCAAGGGCAACAGGCTTCCACTGGCACGTGCCAGGCACCCAGGTATGCCAGGTCAGAGCCAGGGCAGTGAGCCAGGTGGTGTTTGCAAAATGCAACCAGCCCTGTTTAGGTGCAACACCCCCATTGCCAGGAAAAAGAAAATACTTTGTTCTTTTTCTTGTCTGGTTTCTTTGATTCCCTTGATTCTGGTCCCAAAAGGCAAGGTTGCCTTCAGGGGAAGGAGGGAGATAAAACTCATGGGTAAACATGGAGAGCTAAACTTGTGAACATTCTGTTCTGGACCTTGGCTTCGCTGTGGATGTGGCCAGCATGTGATGCATGGGAGCTCATTTGGGCAGAACATCTCAGAAGGTCTGGAGCCACTCAGCTCTCACAGGGGCCAGAACTTTGTCTTGCAGGCAGGTCCTTCACTCAGCACCTTGGAAGGTGGAAAATTCTGTCTTCGTGCTCTCATCAGAGCTCTTGTGTTACTGTAGGAGCTTCACTGAAGTGGTTTTGGTGCTTGAGGCTTCCAGCATTTTTGGGATACAAGGGCTGCTTGAAGGTCTTTCTGCACATCTGTAGGCTCAGACTGACATCACTTTTTCTTCTATTTGTTGTGTAATAATGAGGATCACTTAAGTGTTTATTTAAGCAAGCATGTGACTCTGTATTTCAGAGCTGGTCCATTGCATTTAAAGGACTTTGATGTCTGAAGCTCTGATCTTGTGCAACCTCCTCACTCATAACAACCTTCTACAGGGAGTGTGTACCAGAGCACAGTGTAGAATTTTAAAATTACCTAATAAATAGTCACTTTTGTTTTCTTCACATGCAGCTTGGCTTGTGGAAGTGTAAGAAGAGATAAAAGTCTGGCTGGGTGGTGTTGGGGGTATGGGTTAGGGTCTTCAGAAGAAGTTTTATGGCATGTAGGGCTTCAACTGAATGAAGTCCCGGTTCTCGTTCGGGACTCAGTCATGAAAAGTGCAAATTCCATGAAGTTCATGTTGCAAAATAAGTGATATCACAATCTTCACTTGGCTGTCCTGAATGGCTGCAGCAGAGAAGGGGCGTCCTTGGCAGCGTGCAGCCTGCTCTGTGGAAAGCAGCTGCATTTCTCCATCCACGCCCAGGGAATAGGTTGTAGCACATGTTTCCCAGTGCAGCCAGCTGGCTCTGGCCAGCCATGTACAGCAAATGAAAGGCTCTGGGGTTTTCAGCCCTGTTGGGTGGGAATTTTTAGCTTGCCTCACTGGAAAGGCTTGGTTGGAGATGTTTTGCGTCTTTCCTGTGCTGCTCAGACGTTAGAGAATGTGTGCCAGTTCACACAGACTCCTGTGGAGTTTGGGCTGCAGCTGTGAGCTGTGGAGAGAGCTGTCCTGAGGTTGAACACGTCACCAGGAGTTTTCTGAAGTCGCCTCTCTGTGTGTCTTTGCTATCATGTTCCATGCAGCCTGTGGAGTTTTTAAAAGTGGAAGTTTTAAGCTGTACTTGTGTGCAGTGCAGGTTCCACAGTTATAACACAGACGGGTATATGTCTACTAAATCTCTGCTTCACTGATCCTGAAGGCAGTTCAACCGTGATCTCTGTTGAACAGGAAAAAACTGTCAGCTTGGTCACTTGTCCACGTGAAGAGCCCAGGTAGCAGATTTTGCAGCAATATCAGGAAAATCAAGGTCATGATAAGTCTGTCAGCGTTTTGACAAACTGCTGCTGAAAGTAATTTCTTGTATTGGAATGTTCATAGTACATGTGTGTAATTATATGGGTGAGGGACTATTTATAAACCCTTTGTAGTCATTGGTGTTTGTGTGTCTTGCAATGCTTTTGTAAATTTGGGCATATTTACAGGTTCAATGTGTGTAACTATGAACTGAAATGAAAACTACTATAAAATACTATTTTGTACATGCAATTTATTATTGTGTACACGTGATACATGTGAAGAGCTTTCCAGCTGTTGGAAGGTGCAGCATGTAAAGGGAAGTGAGAAGCAAACCCAAAGGGAACTGACATGTCTGAGAATCACTCAGGGCTCAACAACCTGAAATCCATTATAAATCTGTATTCCATGGAGACACACGGTCACTATAACAAATCTCCACCATAAATTGTTAAATGAGGATGCCCTGAAGGCAGAAAGGACTCCTTCTGATACCAGTGATAAATATTGATGTGCTGAGTTACATTTGCTAAGGACACATTTACTCTACTTACTCTTTACACTACTTACTCCTGTGTTCTTCTTTTCTAGGTCAAGATGTTGTTAAGTATAAAAAGTATCTTATGGATGTACTCTACGTTAGTTATAACATATATGCTACCTAAAGGTAAGTCTGCTGTACACAGAACCATCCATTAAAATTAATTTAGTGGTGCAGTTGGTAGAGCATTTTATAGGACTGGGAAAACAACCCAAACTCAGGAAATTGGCTTTCTTTGCCTCTGCCATGCTGCACCATGTCACTGATTTTGTTTCTGTGTCCTCCTCAAGGCCTTGATGATTTATATCTGTTGTGCCTGGGCTGCCATGAGCTAAGCTGGGGCAGGTCCCTTGGCTGCTGGGTGTGGAGCAAGGATGTGTTAGGGCAGCTGTAGGTTTGGGTGGAAAGGAAGGAGCCCTTACAACCTCTCTTGGTGATTACATGCTAAAACCGAAGTATATATCCATGTGTGGTTGCCATGGTTATTTGAAAGTTTGGGTCAGGCCTTCAGTAAGGAAAATATCCCAACAGCTGCTGTAGGCTCACAAAATTGGGAAAGCGGCTTTCCCATGTGTCAGAGCAAGATTTTTCTTTATTTTCTGTCCCCCTTCTTTCCAGGAACTCCTCAAACTGATTTTAGCCTTTGGGAAAATCAAATTTACTGTTTTCTTTTTTCTAGCCAGCTTGAACACTGTTGCTAGTAACATCTTTAGGGAATCCTGAATGATAAAGAAAAGGACTGGTTCTTTAGTGGAACCAATTAAAAAAAAGGAGAATAGGTTTGGATTGGCTATAAGAAAGAACCACAGACCTGACTCACTGCCTTGCACAAATGCAGAATTCAGGGATACAGGGATTGAGAGGGTAGCACTCTGTGTGGGGAGGAGTCAAATGGAACCTTGGAGTTGTAGAACATGGGATGGCATCTTTAGATGTCACCTCACCTTCTCCACCTTTTATTACATATTAAATGGCTCATCTTATTTCTAGAGTAGAAATTTTGGTAATTAAGCAAGTTCTTTACAAACATCCCGTTCTTTGGAATATAGACAAGGCTGTTGCCCATCCTTATTTGCCCAAATTTTTTCAAAGAAATTCAGAAAGACCCTGGTGTTCCTAGAACACACTGTGAACTTTGTGGGGTTTGCTTTATAAGTTGGGGGCCATTCTTTTGCCCTATGGAGTCTTAATCAAGTTCAAACTATGGCCATGGTGAGGAAGACAACGACGAAAAAATTTTCCTTTTTCATGAACTTATCTAATTCATTATCCCAGAGAATCTGTGGGATCAACTTATGTCCTTACCTTTTGTAGAAAAGTCAGTTGGTGTAATAATATTTTTGCAGATGAGTGTTAAAAGACTACACACAATATTTATAAATATGGCTTTTATTTAAAAAATACTCTAAAAATTGAATATATCTCAGCATTCTGAGAGATAGACACCCCAAGTTTCAACCTTTTCTTTTTAAATCCTTCGTCTAGATATAGAATTGAAGCTTTTAAATCTGTTGTGAAACACAAATTCCTTCCACTTATCACTATTCCTGTCTCTGTTTTCTCTTCCATGCTCATCTTTGTGAGTGGCCACATTCATAAATACCATGGCGAGCTCATTAGATTTTATGTAGCCACAAAAGTCTTTTTCCTTTGAGGGCAGATTGAGAATGGCCCTGCATGGCTTGTCTAAGACTTTGAATTCTCAGGTGTGTTATCAGGAAGGCAGCAGGAAATGAGGTGTGACCTGATGGGTCACCTTGTCTGTTTGCTCCCTGCACGTGAAGGATTAATGACACAATGCTCACAATCAAGGCTGATGCCTACTGCTAGTGTGGCATTTACTCACAACTAGCTGGTGTGAGGATGTTGTGGTTTACAAGCTGGACCTTGTGTTTATAATCAAAGCTTGAGGTTTTCTTGCCTGTTTTGGGTGGCTGTTTGTGGTGTTTTGTTGAGTTCTGCTGCTGAGATTTACATTTGCCTGGCTCCTTGTGAGTATCTTTCAGACTGTAAAAGTAGTTCTTCATCACTCTGCACCTCATTCTCTTATTCTGCTTGCTCAGATCACACACTACTTGGTAAAGGACTCAGGGAGGGTCTCAGTCCATTACCTGTCAGTGTTTCCTACAAGTTTTGCTCATTTTAATTCATTATCTTCACTAAAAGACTTGTGGTTAATGAAAAGGCTTCTCTTAGGCTCAGTGCTAGTAGCTGGATTGACAAAACACATAATTTCACTGATCCCTTCTATTTCTGCTGCTAGACAGGGCAATATACCATATGTCCCAGCAGGTTGTTGATGAACTGAAAAATGAGATGCAGCTTTTTTCTTTTTTTTTTCTCATAAATTTAGCTAAAAATAAATAGAATATTTTATTCTTTAAGCATGTGGGATTTGTCTGCATAGTCAGTAGCAACATTCTGTTCAGTTAAACTAGATTATGTAGCAAATTCACTCCTCTAAGCAGTGTCACACTATGCAGGGCAATTTTTTTCTTCAGACTCCTTGTCCACTGCAGACCTATTGGCCTGGTCATTGTAGTTAATGTGATACAGAAGGGCAGAATTCTGTCCTTTTAAAAAATTATCTAGACTCCTACCTTAAGGATTTTGTAACTTTTACCACAGAACAAATGTATGCATTCTAGAGACTTTGTTCTCAAGCAAGAGTTCCTTTCCTCACCTCAAAAGGAAGATATCCAGCTGTGTCATTGGTCTATCATATCCCGTTGATAGGGGCTGGCATGGAATATAAGCTTAGCAAAAATGCTAAAGGGGAAAAAATGGGTTATATGGATTAATATAAGATAGTGATAGCTTCTGCATTGGTCAGTAAATTCTGCTAGACTTAACTAATTTGGGCTGCTGCAAGAAATCAAGCTTTTTTGAATTGTGCAGGACCATCACCTTATCTTGTATTTCAGAAATTATGTCAGCCAAATATTTTTTTTCAGTAGGGAAAAACTTCCTCCTCCTCCTTTCTCCTTCTCCTCTTCCTCCTCCTCCTTCTTCTTCTTGTCTCCTCCTTCTTCCCTCCCCTCACCACAACTAATACTTTTCTATAAAGTGTGTTATAATGCTTTCTAAAGTTGGACAGAACTGCAGCTACACAGGATCTCCTGTTTTGGGATGTGTCACAGTTTAGGCTGGATCTGTTTGCATATCAAGATGATATGTGTTGTTTGCCAAGACTTCCAGCTGGCTGATGTGAAGACACGAATTTTAAAGACAGGAAATTTCCTCAGGGTTCAGCACTGGTATTCCAGATCACTCAGAGTCAGAAACAATGTTCTTAAAAAGTCTATTAAAATTCTGTCAGTCAGAATAATTATAATTAAGTCATTCTTCATTTAAGAAGAAATTTCCTGTAAGGTGTATAGATGACAAGAGATCATAATAAATTCTAAATATTTTGAGGCTGATTTTAATCTCCCACCTGTGCAATTTGGCAGTAATTCCATCACAACTGATAGAAGTGAGAATTCATTCTGTTTCTTTATCTCTAACCACTGTAACTCTGTGAAGTTTCAACAAAATAAAGGTGATATAAAAGGTCTCTGGTTTCATCAGTTTTGATACCATCATCTTGACTCTGTCTGAATTGTGTGCCCAAGGAATTCTAGTTTGGTAGCATGGATGAAAAGGACCTGAGAACTTCCTTTCACAATTCTGTGTCTTCCCTGTCAGTCCATTTTTCTCTCTTTCTGGTTAGTACTTTATTATTGAAGTGCATCAAATTCTTATATTGAACCTGTTTAGATAATATCATTAATACTTTTTCCTGTAGAAAATAATCTGTCTCTGTTTAAAATAATCAAGTTATGAGCAATTTTCCTTTTTTCCTCTATTTTCTTTTTTTCACCTTTTTTCTGCTTGCTTCTTTTTTTTTCTTCTTTTCTTTCCACCCCCCTTCTTTTTTTCTCTTTTTTGCTCCTCTTCTTTAATTCTCTCCCTCAGCCCACCCTTCCGTCCCATCCCTCAACCTTCTACTCTTTATGGAGAGATTATCTTTTTTATCATCAATAAGCAGATAATTTTCATATGCTGCTGTCTCCTGTTTCATGTATCACTCTATTGATGGCTGGTACATTATTATGTTTCTAAACTTTATGAGTCTTAGCTCCCTTCAAGTTAATGATGACCATATTCTACCTTTCAAAAATGTTAGAGTGAAGGACTGTGAAAGAGGTAAAATCGATACTGTTGTGCATCAGCTTTTAATCTTCATTGAGCCATTATGTATGATGAAATAACATCACAAAGGAAAGGTAAATCTATCAGAAACCCTCTCTTCAGTTTCAGTATGCAGCCTGCATGAACAGTAGTCAACTTCCCCCTCAGGAAACTGTCAGATGGAACTGTTTCGCTGTGAAATGTTTGCAGCTGGAGATGACATAAAAAATGATAAAAGTCCTGATCATGTCAAGTCTGAGCCAAGTAGGGACTTTCTGTGTGCTTTACTTCCTCTTTTGCTTTTACATCCTGAAATATTTCATTTCTCCGATGTGTCAAAGGCCCCGAGGCTACGAGAAAAAAACTTTGAAAGAGTGACTATTTGGGAGGCTCTCCCTGGAAAGGCTTTTGTTTCAGCACGTGTGCAATAAAAAGAATTAACCCCTGAGAGAACAGTGGGGTCAGGGGTGACAGGGGTGCAAAGCCATGGCCTATTTCCTTCTGAGGACAGGAGCAGCTGCTGGGAGGCGAGGCAAAGTGTGAACTCCAGCAGCTCCCCTGCATTCAGGGTTTTGGCCAGTGAGGTAACTCATCATCTTTCGCTCAGAGTGCTCTTTCTCCTGTGAAGTGAAGAAACAGCTCTTACAGTTCGTCTGTCACCTAAAATTTCAGACCAGTTTCCAAAGGTTGATTACTTCTTGACCATAACAGATGGAGGAAATAAGTCAGAATGAAATTTTCCCAAAGAGAAATGCACTCCATGATCAGCCTAAGATGTACCAAGATTGATACAAACTATTTTTTAGCTTATACTCCCCAGTCCTGTTCCACCTATGAGCTAAGGCTCATAGATTTCAGGCTTTGCACAAGTGAATTATTAATTAACAATGAAATATATCTCTTTCTGATTTTGCTGTTACACTAATGTGATTTCTCCTTTCTCCCTCCACAATCTCCCCCCTTTTTCTAGTTAAAGCAGAAAAAAAAACCCTGGTCAAGGGATCTCTCTCTGGAACTTCAGTCCTGCCATGCTTCTTTTCAACCACACCCACCATATCCTCCAGCTACGCCGCCGAGTACCTCCGGATCAAATGGTCCAAGGTGGAATTGGACAAAAGCGGGAAGGACGCCAAGGAAACCACGGTCCTGGTGGCCCAAAATGGCAACATCAAAATAGGCCAGAGCTACAAGGACAGGGTGTCTGTCCCGAGCCACTCCGAGGAGACCGGGGATGCCTCGCTGACCTTCTCCAAGCTGCGTGCCAGTGATGCCGGGGTCTATCGCTGCGACGTCATGTACGGAGTGGAGGACACACAGGGCATAGTCTCTCTGGCTGTTGAGGGTAAGGATTTGTCTATTTCACTTGTAGTCAACAGTGATTCCAGTTAAAGCAGTAAAACTTAGTAATTAACACAGAACTAAGGAGGATTTAAACCTGTGTCTTTAGTTGTTTGCCCTTCGCTTCTTTGAAAAGAAGCAACTTACGATGAAAAGGATGAAAACTTGTGATACAAAGAAGACACTGAAGCTGTCGTTGGCCTATCTTGATGTACCAAACTATGTTGCCACCAAAAGTGGGAGCCACTCTTTCTGGGACAGGAGCATCAAACACAAACTGTGTGTTTCTTTTCACCCAGTAATAAACTTTGGATAGGCAGAAGGAAAACTCATCTGGGAGAAGCTGCAGGAAAACAAGGAGGGAGGTGTTTGCTAAATGTGGGGCATGCAGTGATGACAGTTTTCTTTCCATCTCTACAAGGAAATAGCCTCCAAAATTTTGAGAGGGAGAAGTCTATGTGTTGAGAGACAGAAGAGACAGGACTTTAGGAATTGTTGAGGTTGGAGAAGACATCTAAGATTATCAAGTCCAAGCATTAACCCAGCACTACCATATTCACTGTTAAACCAGGCCCCCAAATGCCACATTCAAATATTTTTGGAACTCTCCCAGGGATGGTGACACCCCCACTTTTCTGGGAAGTGTATTCCAATGTCTCACCACCCTTTCAGTTGTTCTATTTCCTGATGTCCACCCTGAGCCTCCCCTGGCCCAGCCTGAGGTTGTTCCCTCTCCTCCTGTCCCTGTTCCCTGGGAGAGAGCTCGACCCCCCGGCTGCCCCCTCCTGACAGGGAGTTGTGCAGAGCCACAAGGTCCCCCCTGAGCCTCCTTTTCTCCAGGCTGAGCCCCTTTTCCAGCTCCCTCAGCCGCTCCTGGGGCTCCAGACCCTTCCCCAGCTCCGTTCCCTTCCCTGGACACTCTCCAGCCCCTCAATTCCTTGTTGTGAAGGGCCCAGAACTTCCCCCAGGATCTGAGGTGGTCTCTCAGCAGCGACAGCACAGGGGACAATCACTGCCCCCTGTCTGGGATAGCCCAGGGACCATTACTTCTTTCCCACCTGGGCAGCCCTGGGCTCAATGTCCAGCTGCTGTCACCCCAGGGTCTTACCCAGCTTTCCAGCCCCTCTACCCTAGCCTGGAGTGTTCCATGGGGTTAAGCAGAACAAAAGTGAGAGTGGCCAAAGGAGCATGTGATGTGTAGGTGTTTCTGCCCTCGGAGCCCACTCGTGGTATATGGTGAGTACAGCACAGAGGCTGCTGCAGAGCCCCATGGGGCTGGCACTGAGCTTGGGCTGACAGTCTGTGCTGAAAGGCAGGGCATTAACCCAGGCTCTGTGCCATGCACAGGCAGGCAAGCTCTGGACCCAGCTTTCTGCCTGTGCTTAGAACAACACTGAGCTGTGTGGATGGATCTCCCGCAGGAGCCTTGCTTTGAGCCATGCCTTGCACACTCCTTTGCAGCTCAGTGTTTTTTGGAAGTTCAGTATTTACTCAGATGAATGGATCCCAAAACAAACATTAATATCTGCTGCTGGAAATCTTGGCTTTGGCTAAGACTTTTTTGGTGAGCTTAATACTGTATTGTTCTTCCAATATGCCTAACCTAATGTGAACGGTCTGTTGGCATTGTTTCTACAAAAAGATTCAAAGGTGTGGCCTTAATTTGGAAATACAATAAATCAATGTAGCCATTAGTGTCTGCATAACTTCATAAACTTTTAGGTCCTAATGACAAAAGCAAAAGAAATCCTGGTTTGAATATTACTTTTCGTAATGAGTTTACCTGGCATTTCTTACTCCTTTTCAAGTGTTCCCTTGACTACATATCTATATCCAGAAGCAGCAGATGTTTATGACAATAAAATATCAGATGATTTATGGTGATACTTTAGCTTTTGTAGTTGCTGCTCCTGTGAAAACACTGTGAAGTGTTGAACTGATTAGATTTATGATTTTACCTCAATGAAAATTTCACACACTCCATTTTCTTTCTGCAACTGTTTTTTTCCAGGACTACTTTAATGTCAGAATTTCAGGAGAGGAAAAAAGCTAAGTCTTGATCTAAATGGAAAATTGGTCTTCTAGACTGGCTTTTTTGCCTTCCATTCTCAGTTTTCTCCATTATGTAAAAAAATGGCATTTATCAGACTCATAAGGACATCATGTAGCTGCTTCTGCCCTATTCTTTATGGTTTCTTATGATTTCAGCTTTTATTTATAAACCAGAAGCCATTAGTCCTGAATACAAATTATCTGCATGGTGTTGTGTTTTTTAACCTGTACCCCAAAGTGACACGAGTTGAAGAGACATGATTCCCTGTCCTCCCCCTTTGTGCATTCTGCAGTTCCTCTCCTGACTGGGGTGCAGGGAGGTATTTCCACGTTAACTGAGGTGATTCCAAAGCTGAGGGATACCCTGGTTCAGCACTATGCTTTGGTCAGCTCTCCTGGATGGAGCTGGGGCTGCTGAAGCCTTGGTAAAATTATCACCAGTTTTTTTATTCTGCTCATTTTATGCTCAAATTAGGTACACCAAAACTCATCAGCAGAGTTCTGCAGGTGTAATTCCTCTTTTGCCATTATGATGAATTTATGGAGTTTTTTTTATGCTTCTTTGGGTATTTTTAGACCAATTGAGGACTTTTTTTCTAGATATTTTCAGAGTCTCCATTTGTTTTATGGATACTCCCTAATTTTAAACTTTAAAACTAAAGGCATAATGTAGCATCAATGAAGCCAGGAAGATAAGATTAGACAGCCAGCCTGCTTGTTTTTCAAATTGACCTTTGCTAGTAGCATAGCAGATAGCTGGGAGAACTAACTTGAATAAAATTACTGTAATTACCATTTCTCTCCTTTAGGTATGCTGGGAATACAAAATTGATGTTGAACACACTGTGCATCAAATGAATGTATTTTACCAGTGATGGAATGTATTGTGAATGAAAAATGGGATTTCTGAGGAAGAATAATTTTCTCAGTAGTATACAGATTTTCCCAGGTTAAGCTGAATAGTGGATATTAATAATTGAAAGCAGAATTTCTAATACCTAATGTTTTTTTGCCTGGGTCTCAAGCCCAAAACTGTACAAAAGTTGTAACTGTGCACCTATTTTTTTTTCTGTTTAGCTATCACAACTGACAAATTTGATAACTTGTGTGCAAGCATCCAGTTTATTTGCTGTTTTAGATGCCAAATGAACTTCCAAAGTCAGATTCATATGTTATTAACAACAAACTGTTCAGACAAAAGATCTGGCTGTCCCAGAGTCCTGTTCCAGTGAAAACAGATGATATCAAAGGGCAAACTTAAACATTTACCCTATTTGTGTCAGAGACTTGTCAGCTGTGGAATTACCCACTCATGGAGTTTGTGTTATTCAATCCTGAACAGATATGGGTTTGTTTTTTTCCATTTGTTTTTTGAATGTCTGTAGATTTTCATTGTCCATGGGTGGACTCCTGGTTAAGCCACCACTTAACCACACCTAGGTTGTCTTAATTATCATTCACAAGGAAAACACATTTCATCATACATTGCCTTTGTCTCTGCAGTGCATATTTCTGCTACATCCTTTTTTTGACAGGTAAAAGTTTTCTAAACAATGACAGGATCTTGGAAATGGACATAATTCTGTGGCCTTCCTTTGCCTTGGTTACAGGAATTAACAATACCAGCTGCTTGGGTATCAATAGCTGCTTTTATTTGGAAATAGATGATCTTTAAGGTCCCTTCCATCCCAAATCATTTCATGATTCTATCTCAGAGACATCAGTCTCTTGATTCTGAGCTCACATGGGATCCAGTGCTTGGCTGTGTTTGCACCAAACAGAGATCACATATTTTGATCTGATCAGTTAAAATGTCGCATCTTAAAGCACAAAACCTGAATTATCTTGTTTAAATTTAGGGGTGTGAGCAGTTGTGTTCTGGCTGGGGTGGCTCTGTGTGCACAGCCCTGGGGATCTGGGAAAGTCACAGCAAAGTGTAGGAGTAGGATGGCACGTTGGGTTACTTGATCCAGTTTTGATTTGGCATTGCAAATCTCCATGTTGTGTGCTGAGCCAAACCCAGCAGAGAACACCCATCCACAGGGGCCAGATGCTCTCCACACTCCACCCCTGAGATCAGCATTACTATTTTGTGTTTTGCACTTGGTGAGGGTGTAAGAGGGAGTAGGGAAACAATTTTAGCCCATGCAGGAAGTTTGGGGCAGCCAGGTACCTGCCTTATTATTCATGCCTGCAGGGGTGTCCTGGGGGCAGGCAGCTCTGCAGGATCACTGGAGGGGTGCTTTCCTCACACTGGATACCTCCTTTCCTGTTACTAATCATGGGAAATGCTTTCCTGACACCATGGTTGCTGCTGTAATTACACTGAACTCCCAGACAGGGGTATTTTGTATTCAAAATGGGTCTAATAGCGTGGCTGTGGTTAGATGCTTCAGGTTCTCACAAGGAGAGGAGTGGAGAACCTTAGGATATTTTGAGTTGGAAGGGACCCGAGGGTCATCCAAGGCCAGTCCTGGATATGTAGCACAGGTCATTCATACTCATTTTCACTTCCACATGTTTTCTTCTCTGCCTTCTGTGCATGTTCCTCCAAAATTTTCCCTTTATCTCAGGAGCAACTCTTCTTTTGTAAGATTCCATAATTTCATCTCTCTGTGGTGTTTTGTGCTTTTCTCCTAACCTTTCTTGGTGTTACTAAGCCCACAATTCAAACTGTCTCACACTGGGAGTCCTTGGCCTCTCAGTTTTAGGATGTTCCTGGGTAAGGTGAGCTCTCTGCATTAAATATCCCTGGTCACCAGTTAGGGAGATTTACAGATGACTCTTTTAGATTCAACTTGTAACCTTCAGGTGAAGCCACCTGGGGTGAGTTAAATCCCAGAGAGGATTTTATAAAAAGTGTTGCTGTACCTTTCTGTGCCCACCTTTATTCCTTCTCTCTAGTTGTAATGAAGTCCACTTTTACAAAATACCTTTCAGCTACCTTGTAAAAATCTGACCTAGAAGCGACATGAGACAGTACTTTTCATCCTGGAACATTTTTGAATATTTAATGAAATTCTTGTTTTTTGTGATGCTGTGATATTGGGCAATTAAAAAGAACATATATGACCCAATATATTCAAAATTAAGAAGTCTGAACAAACCACTCATTTGAGCTGCTTTTTTGTTATCCTCCTTGGAGATAATTGGATTTAAAGGGATCAAAGTGGCAAATGGGATCCTTCTAGTTTTCTTACTCTTTTGTCATAACTTCTCGGTGAATATTTTTTTGCCAATAGTGAGTGCACTTTATTCTTTTCCAACTGATATTTTGGGAGTTCACTCTTTTCATGGGCCTCATTTTCTCAGTTTCTGTTTGATTCTGCTGCAAATCTGAAAGACTTCCTTTTTACCCCCAAATTTATTTTGGTGTTTTCTTTTGAAAGCCTGTAAACACAATCCCAGGCTTAAGATACTGATCTTGTTAATAGAAAGAAACAAGAATTAGGGAAGCAGCATGGATGGTAATTCACATTTCATTTTTATGCAAATTCATCTTTCCTGCAGGCATTATCATGATAATAATGAAAGTTGTTTCCGATGTGGGAACGATGCCACTCAGTGATGCTGTTAGCTCTGGGAGATTGTGTGCTGACAACCTAATTGATTTATTCTCTCTGTGGCAGAAATCCCCTTCCTTATCTCCTAAGTAGGCATTTGAAAAGATGATTTTACCTAATGTTTCAGACTTACCTGTCTTGAAACCTTACAACCTCTTGCTGTTGGACTTCCGTGTAAATTATCGTGGGCTGCTGCATTTTTCAGCTCGTGTTTTACTCTCCTGCATAATAGGTCCCGAGGAGTCTTCCTGGCAAGGAAGAGCACAATTGGTAGTGGCCATCAAAGGGTGGCAGAGGGAAATTTATTTCTGGGTGATAAAGACCCGGGGTCTATGTGCAAGGCATGCCAGGAAGAGGGAAGGAAATGTTCTGGCCAAGCTTCTGTGTCCCTCTTGTAGAGTTTGGGAGCATGGCAGCTTCTTCTGCATGGTCAGGCTGGGGTGATTCTGCCTCGGGCTGAATGCAGGAGCTGTAGTGAGAGAGTAGTAAAAGATAAAAACACAGGTGAAGCCCAGCATTGATCCCTCTCCTGGGAGGATCTGGAGCTGTTCAGAGGAGTCCCTGTGCCCCTCCACCTGTGCACTGTGAGGATGGACACAAACATCCTGCACAGGGGAGCAAAGTGTGAGCTGGTGCAGGGGTGTGTGTCCCTGGAGAGCCCTGGCAGGACTGGGTGGGGGAAAAGCACTTTCCCTCCCCACCCTGAGGTCCCTGAGGCACTTGGCAGGGCTCTTCTCAGGTTGCCAAAGCCCAGCAAGACAGAGGTCAGAAGATGGGTGCAGAGCCAAGTGAGAGAGACACAAAAATGAATTATTCATGCATAGAACTGAAAATGCTGCCCTGTTCCTTCCTTTCATACAGTGCTCAGTCCTGTTACCTATATTTTTGGGGTGTGTTTCTAATGTAAATTGCCTTCTGCATTAAGGGCAGGGAGGATCTGAACTATGATCTGAAGTGTGTGGTAGCTCTGGCACTGGGCTGGGGGTTATTTCAGGGGTCTGCACCACAGTGTCTAAGGTCTGAAGACAAAAATTAAGAGGATAACAAGCACTGCCATCACAATCTTTTCTCTTTAGATATTCTTTGCTGTGTGAGACAACTTCTGAGATTCAGGCTTTTGTTGCCACATCTAACACTGCGTGTGGCAGCAGCGTGAGCTCACTAGTGAAAGTGAACTATAATTTATTAGCCATACCAGGAGCTAATAAACTAGCTTCCCTTGCAGTTCCGAAGGGTTTTGATGCATGATACACAGCAAAGCTGCAACCCAAAGGGGTGTAACCACAGAACCGAGCTCTTACCCGTGGAAACCCTTGTTTGTTAAAAGTTAAACACTTTACATTTTTGTTTTCTGGTCTAAGACATGACATAAATGACAAAAAGACGTTCACCCTTGCTCTGACAGGAGTGAATTTTGGATGCTGCGAATTGCTTTCCTATGAGTGCTCTTTCTTGTTGCTACTCCTTCCTGTAATTACACTGACTTTGTTTGCCAGATGTTCAGTGACAACATTATACCGCTGTAGTCTGTTTTCCAGTTGCTTTATTTGTTCCTAGGACAACTCCTTTCTTGCCTTTTCTTTTGGGGAGGAAGTAGACAAAGGAGGGGGGGAAAAATCCTTTACAAATGTTTCAAAGTGCAAAGGCCGGGACAATGGGTTTTGCCCCTCTCTCTGTCTAACTGAAACAATGAAAAGTCCTGCACTTTAATCTTCTTAGCCCCAGGGGGTCTTCTAATTATTGCAGCTGTTGCACAGGCTTATGCATAGTGACGTCCTCCTTCCCATTCATCTCGGAGGCTCTTTCATGTCCATTAGCTCCTCTCTGGAAACGGAGGAGCCTCCAGCTCGGAGAATAGGTGAAGTTTACCTTGTGGATCAGGGCGAGGAGAACAAAGCATTCTCCGAGTTCCTTTCCAGGATTTACAAATGACCAAAGGGCTCTTCTTTGCCTCGACTTTAAATTGGCAGGGATATTTAACTCTTTAGTCCTGCCTTGTTCAGGTATCACAAGGCTCTGCCAGGGTAGGAAGGGCAGCGGTGCTTCCAGCATGGGAACAAAAGGAAGGAATGAAGGGTGGAATAGCTGGTGTGGAAAATGCAGTCAAATGTTTAACCAAAGGGAAGCTTTAAAAAAAATACAACTTTAGAGAAATATGTTACCATCTCCACAAATCTTTTGGTGGCTGTACTGAAAAGCAGAAACTCTTGTGCCCGGTTTGAAATTATAAACTATCACTTCAGCAACCCTGGAAAAATGTTATAAAAAAGAGGCAATTAATCCAAATTCACACAAAATACATTTTAATTAGGATTAAAACAATAAACTGAATTAACAAATTGCTTCATATACCTGGGCATTTCTGACTCAGGATCAAACATGCTGTATTACAGAAACACCAGTATTATAAAAAAAAGTTTTAAAATGTGTATATATGTTCAAAAATAACATAAAATAAAGCCAGATGCACAGCTTGTGAATATTATTATGGGTTCATAGTTATGAAGCAGGGTAAACATTTTATCTGCCTCTGTTGTGAGTTCTGTAAAAGTTGCCCATTTTTAAGTTCTAGATCCAGAACACCAAGCAGGCCACCTGAACTCAAGTTTTTATTTACTACTGTACTACTAATGTAGCAATGCTCATTTATTCCAGCAGGTGTTCTGCTCACAGTGTCAACCACTGTTATTACATTCTGAATATATAAAAATAAATATTTTTATGCATACTGCATGTTAAAAAATATAAATCTCCAGGTAATATTTTTTGTTATTTTAAGGTTTAAATGTCAATTGCCTAATTCTGTGGAGTAGGGTGGTTTAGCAGTGGGGCTGTGTGGAGCTGAGTGTCCCAGCCATGCTGAAATGCTCCTTTGGCTCCCAGAACAAGATGAAGATGCCCTTTGGAAGCTGTCCCTGTTCTCTGCTTGCTCTTGAAATCTGCCCAGAAATTGTTTGGAACAGTGTTGTGGGGCCTGCCAAATAATGTAGTGAAAAAACCTGACAATTTAACACCCTTAATGACTGAATTTCAGGCACTTGGAGAATTTAATGTAATGATACAGACACAACCGTAATTTTCCGGGCTGTATTCTTCACTTGTCACTGTTGCCAAACAACACTTGGATCTAGTTGAAGCTGAAATTACACTGTTGCTTGGAAAAAGCTGTTTGTGATGGGTTTTGTCAGTCCTGAAAGGCATTTTATAGGGATGCTGGTGGTCTGCAAACTTCCAGTAAGAGGCTGCAGCTGGTGTGTGACTCCCTATTAAATGATGAAATATGGAGATTCCCAGCCTTTCCTCTTTTATTTCCTTTTTCTCTGCAAGTGACATTGATAAAAAAATGATGTCTGATGGCTGAGTAGTTTTCAGATAATATTTTATGGATTAATTTCTTAGTGAATCAAGACAAGAAGAAAAATCTGTACTTTTTACTTATTGGCCATATGTAGATTTTTGATGACTCGCAAAATTTTACTGAATTTGTCTGCATGAGAAAAAGATTTCTAAGTAAGCTGGAAATTCTTGCATCAACAATTTGCTAAGTGACCTGTATTTCTATTTGTTTGTAAATTAGCAGACTTACTATGTCTTTCAATAATGATCTAACAGCAAAGACTCGTTGTAAAATTAATTATTGCTACAATATCACCATTTTCCCAAATATTACAGTGTGTTATTTCCTCATCATGAAGTGCTCCAGTAAAACCATCAGAGAAAAGGAATAATTAATGGTTTAGGGGCTTGTTTTGTTTTGTTTTGTTTCCATTCTGTGGATGTTTTATGGTGTTGAAACGCTTCTGAGGATTTTAGAGTGCAATAAGTGAGGTATTGCAAGGGACATGCCTTTGATGCTAAACTGTAAAAGACAGTGGTAATAAGGGGAAATGATTTTGCAAGGTGGAATGGCTGTTTTCTACCACTTCAGTGCCCTTTATGGTTTGTTTTAGATGTTGTCAAATTCAGTGGAAATTGTGTAGAAAGCAGAATGTGGCTTCTAGACAGATCCTGTTTTAAACAAAACCATCTTCACTCCAGGCCTCCCTCTCCAAAGGGAAATTCTTCAGAAACTGCTGAAATTGTCAAGGTCCTTTTCAGAAGCAGGAAAAACCCCAAATAAAATCACGGTTTCTTTTGTTTGTACAATATATGATGTGTGGAGGAAAACATGGTGATGGAAAATTGACCAAAATCCATATATTTATGAATGATATATTTTTAGTGATCTTTGATGCATAGAAACAGACACCAGGCCTATCACTGATAAACAAATCTGCTCCAAGAAGCCCATTTTGGGGGTATTTTGTCATTACTGGTAGCAGCCACTAGAGGGGGAACATCATTGAGACCATAATATCTTATCTTTTTATATCTTTTATAATACCCAACTATTTTCAGCATTGTGACAACACCTAGGTAAGGTCACAGAGTGACCTAACCCTAACCGTAAATTTTATACTTTGTTATGACTACAGAAACTTGGCAGTTTCAGCTTATCACCTCTTTCTGAGGGGACAGCTAAAAAAAAAAGTAATTTAAAATGCCACCTAACCAGGTGATGGCTGCAGAAACAACTCAAAATGTGCCACTAACTGGGGGGTTTTGGGTTACAGAGTGGTGATGGCTGCAGGAACAACTCAAAATGTGCCACTAACAGGGTTTTTTTGCCTTCTCAAGGTGTTGTGTTCCACTACCGAGCCGCCACGAGCAGGTACACCCTGAACTTCACACAGGCCCACCAGACCTGCCGGGACAATGGTGCTGTCATGGCCAGCCCAGAGCAGCTGAAAGCAGCCTACGAGGATGGGTTTGAGCAGTGTGATGCTGGCTGGGTGTCTGACCAGACTGTCAGGTGAGGCTTGCTAAACGCTACTTCATGCTGCTACCCCAAAATTTGTGTACCTCGCCTGTGCAGGCTGATTAAACTGCTTAGGCTTAAACTGCTGATTTTCTATGATAATAAATGTTTCCGTGATGTGTTTCCAGGTATCCAATTAGACATCCAAGAGTTGGCTGCTTTGGAGATAAGATGGGAAAGAAAGGAGTCAGGACATATGGGCGGCGCTTCCCCAACGAGACTTATGATGTTTATTGCTACGTGGAGCGCATGGAAGGTGAGATGGCTCTGCAAAGAGCACTGCAAGGCTTAAAAAGTGACTGGGAAAGGGCAGAGAAATAGGAAATTCCATTTGAAATAAGTTTTGGCTGCCCTGGATCTGAAGGGGATTGCCAAATGGAGAGAACCTACAGTTTGTGGTCTTGCAAGTCCTAATTAAAGGCCAGTGTGGAGTCTTCAAAGAGGCAGTCAGGGTTAAAGCTGCCTATAGTTAGTGCAGTGGATCTCACAAAAGTTGCTGTTGAAGAGTCTTATTTTTTGAATGTTATGTCGAAGTATTTTCAAAGAAATGCATTTAATGTTTGAGAAACTATATATGCTATATATAAGGATATACAGAGATATGCTGTATGTACTAACTGTATTATAGTTCATAAAGCATGTAATTAAGTCTTTTTATATGTTCAGGGGATAAAATTAGACAGATATTGAATTGCCATCTATGTTTAATAATATCTTTTTAATAAGGGGTCATCTCAGATTCAGAAATAAACCAACAAGAAAAAAAACTTCGTAGTTTCTGCATCTTGTTTAGTAAAATTATTACAGAAATACTTTGCAACCAAGACTGAGGTACATTTTCCATTTACTATAGTGACCTGGGTGTGTCACACTGATTCTGTTTGACAGGTTTTTATTCTATAGCAGTTCCACAGTTCCCTTCTAAAAAAACCCATGATAATTTCTAACAAAACATCTTCAGGGATGATCCTTGGCTGTTGCACATTTAATTTAGTACTCTTAAAGTCAGCAAAACAATAAGTCAACCTTGGCTCAGAGCAAGCCTGACTTTTTAGGTGTACATATATTTTTAAAAAGCATTTGCAAAATGCAGGTGCGCAGTGTTTGTTGGCAATCTGTCTCAGATAAGGTATAGATTAAATCATGCAAATTTTTCTCTTGCTGGTGATTTATAAAGATTTTAGTCACTGAAATCAGTAAGAGTTTTATTTTTAGTAGGTGAATATCTGTCCTAGACAGCTTAGAGATTTATGCAATACAAGCAACATAGGTGTTGCAAAGCGTCCTGAAAACATATGCATTTGAGAATTTGAAACTTGACCTTGAAAATTAAGTGATAGAATTTTGTTAGTGCTGTTCATCGTCTTAATTTTAGTTATGTCCCTTATATTTCTGTCAGTGACCAGCATCTGTGAACATCTACAATTCATGACATTTTATCTTCCATCAGTCCTTGATGGGATTGGATTCTAAATCAAGGCTTTGAAATTTAGTTTGTGTCTTGCCTAGCTTACAAAAAGAAGTTTTAGTCAAAAACCTAACCTGTATCATTCCTGGGTGAAGAGCAGTCCCTTGTTCTTCTCTCTGTTTAAGAACAGAGAGGTGTAGCTAATACAGAGAAGCTTGTCCTGGGTGCATGTGAGCTTGCAGTTTCTCAGGGTCAAATATTTTCACTAAACTTTCAAAAATAAAACTTAAGTCAAAACGGAAGCATTTTTCACTGAGGCTGATGGTCTCTGCTTGGATCAACCTGGAACCAGGCAGTTGTGTGGTTCAAAGAGTGACTGTGCAGTCCTCACAGGTGAAAATGCACAGGTCCTCAATTTCTCATGGACATTTATTGGTTCTTCTTCGTTATAAAATTTAATTTGCCAAGATTTATGACCTCTTTTCCCTCTCTGGATTGCATCTACACTTCTGTCCCACTGTTGTGGGTAATGATCTGGTTCAACATATGCACTGTCAGCTGAACTGTGGTGATGTGGTCTGCTTGCATATGAAACATCCAGCTTTTAACAAATATATAAGCTAGAGCACAATATTGTATGGATTTGGTTCTTTCTATTGCATTCATTATATTGAAAAAGTTTAATGCCAGATTATTGTAATAGTTAGCCAAAGACAATCCCCAACTTTTTTTTTCCCTTTTGTTGTTTTTTTTTGTTGTTGTTGCTGTTAGGTTGGGGTTTTTTTGTTTGTTTCATTTGTTTTATTTTGTTTTGGGTATTTTTGTTTGTTTGGTTGGTTCATTTGTTGGTTTTTGTGTGTGTGAGAGAGAGATTTTATTTTTTTCTCATTCTCTCAGAAGTTTTCAAATGATCAGGAGTGTGACAACAACTTCTATGACTTCCAGGAGGAGTTTATGGGTATAGGGCATAGAAACAGTATAGGTAGGTTCTCCTGACATGCAGAGAAATCAGATTACTCTATTTGGATAAGGAGGAACAGGTACATTTTAAGAAGACATGGTGCCACATTGTGGTATAGTGCAGCATAAATTATTCCTCAGTGTCTTCACAGAAACTTGCGCCTCTGAGCCAGGCTCCCTTTCTCAGGTGGGGCTGAGGAGCCAAGGTGGCTTTTTCTGTGTAACAGGAGCAGTTTCTGTTAGGACAGATGTTAATTTCAAATGAAGAAGAGCTTGTTAGAGGATACACAGCATCTATGAGTTTATACTTCAGGAAACTCACCCACGGAAGATGGAAATTTAGACAGAATGTCAATGGAGTTATTGGAAAGTTGACCTAAGCTATATTGCTGTGTTGGTAGGAAACTCACAGTTCAAGAGTTAAGATTATGCCAATTTTCTGGTGGCCCTGTCCACCAGAGGTTGATCCTGCAAGGTGTGACCTTTAGCTCATAACTTAATTCATAGCAAAATGAATCCATGGCACTTAGGGTGTGCTTAAATCCAGCTTTTCCATGTGAATTTTTGAGCTCATATATGTGTACCCTGCCCTGATTCAATGCCAAATCCATGAGACTTGCTTGCACTACAGAGGTCCTTATTTGGAGGGTCTGTGTCAGTGGAATAACTATTCATGGCACAAGCTGGTGCCTGACTAATGATATCAAAATTTGGGCTACAATGAGGATGTCACCATGGAAGTCATTGAGCATTTATTGGTCTGTTGGCTGCTATTGGTGTGTTACCCCAAAAGGCCATAAATGGTGGTGGGAATTCTTGCAATACATTTTAAAACAAATGTGCACTGAATTTGCAGTACTAATTTGGGTATTTGCACTGAGGATTTGTAGGAGCAACTCCATCTCGATTTTATTCCTTTTTGGCTGTATGGAATCAGGAAGTTAGCCAGAGACACGGATTTCTCCCTAAATCACAAACTATTAGCTTAAATTGAAACCAGTTATCTATGCTAACTCTTACCATTTCCCTGTTCTGAGGAAAGCCAGAGAGATTAAAGACTGCACAATTCTAATTTAAATAGTATGAGTTTTGCTGCAACAGTCAGAAGGATAACTGTGGGAAGGATTGAAAATTTCTGAGCTACTGGAGATAAAAATGAGAACCTAGAGTCAAAGTATCATTGAAAAGGTACAGGGCATGGTCTCTTGTTACAAATTGTTTTCCATTCCTCATATTTCATCGCTTATTTCAGTGTTCCAAGCACTGATAGAAACATTTACAATAATTTAACTGCAAGAGATGATGTACTATTAAGGAGTTGATTGAGCTGCAAAGGTTTGGGTGAGGATCTCTTAACACCACCAGCCAAAGGGGTGTCTCCTGTGGAATAATCCCTGGGATGGAGGTGGGTGGTGGAGGAGGAAGAGTTTGAATTCTTCAGACAAGCAGTGTGTGGTTAATTTGGTAGTGCTGTGGTGTCAGAGATGGAGGTAAAACCATCACCAAAGCCCACTGGTGGAGTGAGGGCCTGTGCTGAGCCGAAGCACAAACCCCCCCATCCAGATTGTCTCCTGGCCAGACCTCCTCAGAACCCAAGCCTCTGTCATGTGCAGATGGGGCACTCACGCTAGCAGAGTTATTTTGGGGGTGCCTGTGGGGAAGATTGTGCAGCCTCCCTTCCATGCACCATCTCCCCCCCACAGTGAGTGCAGGGAATAAGGATAAAAACCAAAACCAGATGTCCTTTGAATACTTTCCACCTACTCTCATGCGGTTTTTCTGTTGTCATGGAAATTTCTGTGAGAATGATGGTTATAATTAAAGGAGTCATGGTCTAAAATGTGGCCCCAGGTGAGAAGTTTCTACTGTGTTTTGGGCAGCTAAGGATTTCTGGAATCTCTTCTGATTCTGGAGCAACAGCTACATTGAGTTTAAAAACTGGGACACTGAGAAAAGTGTCTTTTTTTTCTAGTTCAGGGCCTGTGATAGAATTATGAGCCTTTCCATTATACTGGACTCTTATCCAGCCTTGGATTGTGTGACATCATGCAGGGTTAAGTTCTCAATGAGTTTGAACAGGATAGACTCAAGGCATTCAGGAGAGTTTAGTTAAATCATTGCTGCTGAGCATCAGAAGGAGTCAACCTTCTTGTTCTGATGTGCAAGAGAAAAAGACTTCTTCAGTTTGTGCAGCCCCCTGCTTTGAAATGGAACCAAACTGCTTAGATGTTTGTGGTTTTCCAGACCTGCAGAGTGGTTTTGGTAATTAGGGCCTTGTTAAGGACACCTCCTTATTGCCCTGGTGTGTCAGAGAACCAGCCCTGAACAGCAGAGAAAGCGAGGAGGGGGGACGTGGAAGTTCTTGGTCCTGAAGACACAAGGCTTTAGTCCTCAAAGTGATGATGGCATTCTTTCTTATTTCCACACTTGACTAGGTCCTTGGAATGAAGTTTTGAACAGATTCCACATTTCTGAGGAAAACAAAGTAATGGAAGCCGTGTCTCATGACTTTGACCTACCAACCAGGTGGCTGTAACCAACCTGTTGTGAGGGGAAGTGACTACAGGTTACAGGTGCAGGTGAAAAAATGCCCTTAGAAAGTTCTATATAACATCAGAAAAAAGGGCATTTTGCCAGCATTTGTCTCTGACCCAGGGCACCTTGATCTGCAGCTGTAGTCACAGAACCCAGGAGCTCTAACATCTCTGCTTGATCAACTTGGTAGGCTCCATCTCTCAGAAAAAAACAAATAGGTCTGGAGTTAACCACCAGCACATTATGCTAAAAAAAAGAAAAAAAGAAGGGGAGCTCCCAAATTCTTAATTCTTAATGGGAGATAGTGCTTCTTCTCCCCAAACAAAACCATCACCAAGGAGCTAAAATGAAAAGACTCTGGAAAGTTTTTGGTTTAGTTTTGTTTTTCGGTTTGTTTTTGTTGTTTTGTTTTGTTTTATTGTGAGAGTTAGGCATTTCCTTCTATGAGAATGATTAGCTTTTCGTGTAATTAATATCCCTCTGCCTTTTCTAATGTCTGGCTTTAGATGACAGTGGAGGTTGTAGAATCTGAGCACCCAACCACAAAGTAAAGCTCATGAGCACCAAATTCCAGATGGTACAGTAATAATCATAGAATCATTAAGGTTGGGTAAGAAGACTTCTGAGTTCTTTACGTCCAACCATCAACCCAGCACCACTACCCCAGTCAATACAAGGCTGTATGTAGGTCCCTGGCTTTGGTTCTAGCCTGCTATTTTGCTTTCAAGGTGTATGATTCATGACATTCACACCTACAACGTGCCCAGCTCACCCCTCCTCAGGACATCTCCTGAGGAGAGAAAGTGAATTAAAGACATGAAACTTGATATAAAATCAGCTGATAAGTCTTGTAGATCCTAAACTTTTTCCTGAAGTGAATCAGCTTTTGTCTTCAAAAGAAAAACCTGACTTCTTCCTCTGCCCTGATATTTTGGAAAGAGATGGAAAAATCCTGACTTTCATCAGGTGTCTCTTTTGACCAAGCAAAACAAACATGTGCGAGAGGAAAATCCTGGGGATTCTTGAAGTGCTGTGATTGCTGAGGCTGCTCCATCAGCCTGGAGCTTGGTTTGGAACAGGAGCCAGCAATAACACACATTACATTATTGTCTGCAGCCTAAACACTGTCACGTTCTCCACCCCACCCCCTGGTACTTCAGAACCAGTTTTTCTTCGTCTGCTGGCCTAAGCCCTAGGCTTTGCCTGCACAGTATTGCTGAGTTACTCAGGGTGTGCTCCAGCTAAAAAAACATTGCACGTGACTGTTTAACACACACAGAAATGAATTTGCCCTGCCTGGTGTTGATGTCTATGTCATTTGTTTGTCGAGCAGACGAGTTCTCTCTCTTAATTTCCTTGTTTGCAGTGTTTTGGCTGGGAAATTGAGGTGCTTCCAGTCATCTTAATAAAAATACTGTAAGTGTGGTGGGATGAGTCCTCCTGTTAGATATGGAAACTGTTGTGCTTTCAAAAACAGGAGTAAATTGTAGAGGCTGCATGGATTAAATACATTTCATTAACTTCAGAATGACTTTTCTTGCTTTTCAGAGGAAGCTTTTATGCAAGGCTCAAGTCCGTTTCTCTTTGATACTTTGAAGAGGTCAGGATGTTTCAGCTACATGCTGGAAGTGAATGGGTTCAAGAAACCCCAGAAAAACCCCCATATTTTAATTTTTTTTTTGTATGGTGGTTCGAGAAGCTTGCAGAACAAACTTTTAAATGTTTCTGGATTAAATAGCAAGCAAGGCCTTTATTAAACTCTTTCTTTGTTTTTCACATTTCATCCCAACTATTATTAAGCATAATAAGTGCACATTTAATCTTATAGAATTTTAAGCTATTTTCAAACTGGAGAGACAAATTGAGGAGTCATAGCTCCTAGAATAAATGACTGCTATTTGCAATAGGACTTTTGCTCATTAGTCAATTTTTTTAAAAGTAGGAATTGTGGAATCATAGAAAAATGTTCTCTAATGAGAGCAATTACAAGATGACATGTTTTAACATCTTTGCCCTTTATCTTATCACTAGCATTCCTGAAATAAATGTGCATTTACTTGGTATATGATGGAATTTTGCTGATTGCACTGCTGCCTTTTTGCCTTCTTTGTGAGGTTATTGTCACAAATTCTTGAATATACCAATTAGGTGTCAAATACTTTGGATTTTACTAATTGGATTGTTTTGGTTAGGATGTGTTTTTCCGTAAATATGTGGGGGTTTTAATTTTCATTTTCAATTTTTTTTTATTGTGTTGGTTTGGTTTGGTTTGGTTTTTTTTGTAAAACAACCCTTGACAAAGATGGTGTCTGTAAACAACAGTTGATTTTAAGAGATGAACAAAATAAGCCCAGGTGTGGTCAGTAGAATATATTAAATATAGGGAAAGGTATGACACCCGTCTTTTAAGAGTGCAGGATTATCACTATTGCAGATATAAGCATATTTCAAGGAAAATTGAGGTGAAATTCTGCATAAAAAGTGCAACTTGGATAAGTCAGTCCTCTGCAAAGTGACCTCTCTTAAGGAAGAACCCTGCATTTTGGAATCTTACACCAAGATATAGCCCCTCACTAAGTTTCTCTGCCTTAAGTGAGTGCAGATGACAACTCAGAGGAATAAATAGCACTGACTTTAATGATGTTGTGTACAAGCTCCATTTGGAGCCAGTGATCCAAATCACTTGATGGAAAAATTGCTTTTTTAGTAATCTTGCACTGTTTACCCATTTTCCTGTATATTCTATAAGTTGCCCTCCAAAGGAATGTTGTGGGATTGTCTGAAATTAGTTTTTTGTTTCCAGAAGTCATGACAATTCATTGTTCTTCTTCACTTGTCTCACTTCCTCATCTAACTGGACTGATACCTGCTATATAATTGCAAATAAATTGCATTTTAACGGCTAATTTTCATATGTATCATGGCTGCTGTGAGAGGATCAGTGAGCAGTCCTCAGAGCAGAGGGGGCTGCTCTGGAGAGTCCTTTCTGTGCTCCCCAGTTTCTTTTGGGACAGGATTGTGGGGTAACTGCCTCCATCATTCTGTGCTGGACATGGAATCAGAGCTGGCAAGCAGATGCAGAAGGATGTAACAAAAAATGCTCTTTATTTGTGTGGTCGGAAGAGCTGAATGGACCATTCTGAGGACAAATGGCTCTTTGCTTCCATTATCTTATCTGTCCCTCTCCAATAGCCATGCTCTGTCCCTCTATCCCCAAGCTGGAAGCTGCACACAAAGTATATAAAGCAAGTTACGCCATGGGATTGGTGCTACAGCTGTAATAACAAATCAGAGCCTCTACCTAGCAGGAAAAAGAAAGCTGGCACCTTGCCTCCTTTCACACTTGCATTCCTTTCAGTCCCCAAACAAGTGTAATATTGATGTGAATGAAACTGCTTGGGGTGATGTAGTTTCTGTCTGCATTTTTCTGTGTTCCCTTCAGACCTGTGCAGGGCTAAGACAGATTGCATGGCTGGTGTGAAAAAGCAGTGGTTTCCTGCAGCAGTGGCTGTTGTCTGCTGGCCTGCTGTGGCTGAGGGAGGGAATGGCTGTCTTGCAACAAATATTTTGAATTTGTGCTGCTGGTTTGAACACGCTTGTTTTAGGTCTGGTTGGTTTCGTCTGAAGTCTAAGCAAAAACTGGAAAAGGGTTAGTTCACTATTTCATTCCCAAGAAATGAACATGAGAGGCTTGATTTTACTTTAGAGTGCTTGGGTGAATGAGGCAACCAAGACAACTGCACAATGGTGATTTACCTTGGAAGCAAAATATTAGATGTGCTATTTGCTTTGTTTTAGTTTCCAACTGGATAGCTATTACTTACAAACTTATTCCTTGGAAGCTGAACTATACTATCAACATTCTAGACTAAATCAGCTTCTCTACACAAAGAGGGCTTTGTGCATGCAATGTGTCTTGTGCATTTCCTCACCTTTGTTTCCACATGGGGCAAGATGAAGGCTGATAGAAATCTGACATTAGAAGCTGCTCTAGAGCAGCCAGTGAAGAATATTTCCTAATTTTTGGGTGTTTGAAGTGAGATTCTAGTGATGCCTAAAAGGGTCAGGTAGAAGTAGAAGATTTGCTTTATGGAAAAAGTAAATTCTGATGGGCTGGATTTAATTAGCTCAGCTGAGCTGCAAAATCTAATGGGGGTCACAGGGGAGCCTCAGGGCTGCTGTTACCTCTGCTAGAGACCAGGGAAAGGACTCAGTGTCCAGCCACAACGTACTTCATGGCATAAAGTTTGCTTATAAATGCTCATGCTTTGTGGCAGTTTAACTGTCAGATTCAGGCCTGGAACATTTGGTTTACAGCTACCTGATTATTTTTCTTTTTAAGGAAAAATGTTTTGGGAAAAAACCCCAACCTTCCAGGACTCTGGAGGGGGTGGAATTGAGCTGGATTGATTGATGGTGGAACATGCTACTCAGCCTTTGTTATTATTTTTTTTGTTTCCTCCTCCAGATGAAGTGGTCCATGTCTCAGGCCCCCAGAAGTTCACCTTCGAGGAAGCTAGGGAGCTGTGTGAGGAGCGAGGCGGTGTCCTGGCTTCCGTGGGGAACCTCTACGTGGCCTGGAGGAACGGCTTTGACCAGTGTGACTACGGGTGGCTGGCGGACGGCAGTGTCCGGTACCCGGCCTCCGTGGCGCGGCCCCAGTGCGGCGGGGGCTTGCTTGGGGTGAGAACCCTGTATCGCTATGAGAACCAAACAGGCTTCCCTTACCCCGATAGCAAGTTTGATGCCTACTGCTATGAACGTAAGCATTCATTTTATTTTGTTTTTTTGGTTGTGATTTCCAGCATGCTGTGCCGTGAGGAGTGGTTTCTTTACCATGCATTTTGTTTCGGTTCTCGTGGCGTGTGCAGGTTTTTAGAAAACAAAACAAACGCCTTAAAGTAACATTGGCAGGTGAAGACAGGCAGAGTTTTAAGGTAAGATTTCAGCCTGAGCAGTGTTTTTACAGACCCACAGTCACTGTGACTCTGTGGGTGCTCCATATGTTGGTGCCTGAGCGCACCTTGGTATCTTTGCATCTTGTCAATGGACACAAGACAGATGTTCAAAGCCCGCCCAGACATGTCACCTTTTCCAGGTGACTTTGCCTTGGCAGGGGACTGGACTAGATGATCTCCAGAGGTCATTTCCAACCACATCTATTCTGTGGTTCTCTGATAAGAACAGAAGAAATGTCCTAAAGGTGAAAGATGGATATTCTGTCTCTGGTGGTGGCAGCAAGAGAAGCTGTTCACAGGCTGTGTACAAGGCTGGCCACTTTCAGGTCTCTGAGGCTCCAGTAATTTGGAGCCTATCTCTGGATCCAGGCATGTTGTCCCATCACATTCTTTCTTACTCAGTGTTTCATGGCCCAGTGGGTTGTCTAAGTTGCCTTTCTTACTGCTGCTTGTTTTCCTCTTGGTATTTTCACAGGCACTTCAAATACTTACCACATTCTCATGGTAGACTACACCAATCTAAACCAGATGTCCTCCACACCTGTCAGCTTTCTTTTGGGGTCAAATATTGCCCTGCAAACTCATCTGTCTTCAGTGCCAGCCACCTGGCTCTGCTATTATGGTGCAGCCTCTCCTTGCATAGGTTCCTGCTGTCCCAAAAGGTTCACCAGCTTCCCAGCTGAATATCCTGCTTCCCTGAGACTTGCAGCCTCCTTAACAGCACAGGGGGATTGGACAGGTCGGCTATTTCCCTGCAGGCCTCTCTGTCCAAGGAAGTTTCTTGTTGCAAATGGCACAATTGACATTAACGTTATGTTGAGCTAAAAGTTCAGAACTTGGTCACTAACTATGAATATTTAGGTTTTTTGGACTCAGTCCAGGGGCTGTAACTCAGAACTGTGCAGTTTGTACTGTCCCCATTTTTGTGGATGATGGACCTACTGCAGCTGCAGGTCTTTCCAGCTCAGGCACTGAAGACCCATTTATGAGCAAATCTTGCTCTTTGAGAACAAATCCTGACATCTGCTGCAACATTATGGTCTGGCTGTTCTCAGACACTGTTGGTTTGTTGTTTTAATTTTCCTTTATAGTTTGTGGGTATGATGTTCCAAAACTTTGCATGTGGAAATAGTCCTAATGGAACTGCTTACAGAAAAAAGGACTTAAGTTCAGGAGTCTGTGCTCTAATCTGCAGAACAGCATTTTGTCATATCACTCCTTCTGTTCCTACTCCAAATTGTTTATGACCTGTTTAAAGTGTTGTGGATAAAAAATACTTTAATGAGAGTGTATTTCATAAGTCTCTCTAAAAGACTGGGGTAAGAACTGAACATTTTGCCTGTAATCTAGTCTTTAGTTAGGACAAATTCCAACCTGCTGTTTGTTTTTGTGAATTTCGCTGCTTTCAAGCAAGATGTGCCTTTACAATGTTCCTACCAGAAGTTTTAGTTAGCACAATTTGTGGTAACATACCATTTGTTCTGAAACTGACCTTGGTGGGTATTGGGTTGCTGCCTTTTATAGAAAGGCTTTTCCTGCAAAATCTTGCCCTTGGTATATAAAGAATAAATATTTCATCACTTTGCACCCCAGGAATAGACAGTTCAGGACTATTAAACCTTTTACAGGAGAAAATAAGACTAAACAGAACCAAAACAAATTGGTAGAGACTCAGCAGCTCTCTAGCACTTTTAATTGCAAACAACAGAATATCAGGACTAGTTAAACACTGCTGGCTAGAGGGCTCAGGTTTTGCCAGATACATCTGGCTTTGCATAGGGAAATTCAGGGGCGTCATGCTGTACCCTCCTTCAGGGTGCCTGTCTGCCGCACATTTCAGAAGTTTCTCTCCCTCTCAGAAGGTGCTTGGGATCTCACAGGAACCAGCTGTAACTCCTCACTGCTTTTGCTAAAAGATTTATGCAAGTGGTGAGTAATGAGACTCCCTGCCCAGCATCTTGGTCCTCCACATCTCAAGCAGCTGCGGGTGCAGTGGCTTTAGAGTGAGTCACTCTCTCCCACTGGGGCCTTGGAGCCAGTCCCTTCTTTGGGGCAAAAAAAGGGAGAGAATAAAAAAAAATGGCTCTGCGTGAGAGCAGAAGGCTTGAATTTAAGCCCTTTGTTTCAAATCTCTGGAAGTTTATTCTGAAATTTCCCATTATCTCAGTTTCAAAGTTTCGGCCTATCACAAAATCCACTGTCCCGCAGCTCTGCCTGCTTTGGATTTGACATGAGGCTTTCACACAGCAATTCCCACCATGCCGGAGAGCAAAAGTGTCCTGCCCAAGACCTGGGCTCTGGGTGTAACCCCAGCCCCTGCTCACAGCTCTCGCTGTGTGTCTCATTGTTGTGTCTCCCTCCTCACCTGGACACACAGGCACACCCCAGCACATCTGTGCTAAACCAGGCAGCTGTTTCAGTCATCACAAAGACAAATTGTGCATTTAAGATAGGGGATTTCTCCTTCTTCATCCCTGCTTAGGCTCCTCACTCCTACTTTGTGATTACGAGTCTCTGTGGTGGAAAATCTCAAAATATTCATTTTAACTTGTGGTTTAAAGACACTTCAATCCATATTTTGAGCATTTAGCTTGGTTTTAAAAAGGAATAATATTTATTGAAATACATGAAAAACACAGGGAGTAAATTCAATTTAAAAATGATATTCACTAGTTTCAGTAAAGCAGCCAATCTGGACAACTTTTAAAGTACAGTTAAGTTCAGGATTTTAACTTCAGCAGTGTTTTGGGTACAAAATTACATTGTATGAAGTGTCTTGACTTTATGAAAATAAGAGTGGCCCAGACTAATAATACATGATTTAAAATCAAAAAGTCTTGTTAAAAACCCCTGA
>VZTZ01049359.1:44087-61345 GCA_013400955.1 Drymodes brunneopygia
CCACTCGGCAGCACACACCCCTTGTGTGCACCCTTCATTTCCCAAGCTGTGAAGCAAAACTTGTGTGGTTTAAACTAGCCCCATGCAAGCAGAGAGGGGAGGAAAAATGGCAGGAATTCATTGATTCTTGGTTGTGTGAGCAGTGTCTCATAGACTGAAAAAAGCAACAAATATCCACTCTAGACTGTGGAACACCAAACACAAAAACCTCTTGCGTTCAGACTGTGCTTTGCTTAGTGAGGTTTCAAGAACTTTCTTCCTTCTTGCTCACCTGAATGTTTTCACTTCAAATCAACAAACAAATAAATATATATATATATGTAGCTAAATCTTCTTTGTAAAACCACAAAAAGTTTTAATATGTGGTAGGGAAAAGAATCTGCTCCTTTTTTTTTTTTTTTTCTGCTGGCAAAGAACACCACCACTTCTAAACACAGTGACGTCATATTTTCTTGCCCTCACAATTTCCTTTTCACTTTCACTTCTCATTCAGGAAAGCTGAAATATCAACCCTTTAACCTCATTTCTCTACTCTGTAATTCTACCTGTCCTTCTAGAAGTCTTGAGCAGCCATCCTCTGAGCAGCCCTTCCTGTTCCAGGGTGAATCAAACTGGTCTCTTGCACAGGTGGCATTTTCAAAGCTGAGTGTGTGAAACTGAACAAATATTTGTGTGACCCTGACTTGCACGTGTGGAATTCATATCTGCAGCTATCAAAGGGGCACCTAATCAGCCATGGGTGTGTGAAAAAGACCTGATTTGTGCATGCATACTACTTATGCTTGAGTATAAACTGTAAAATAATGTAACTTTTGACTTCTGTGTGTGAGGGGATAGGACTTGATCTATTACAAGCTAGAGAAGATTTTATTTTGCAAGAAGTTCTAGATGTAGTCATGTCTGTCTGGTAAGCAGTGAGTCCTAATAAGCACAAACTGTTTAATGCATACTTCATATGCTTAATGTGATTTAAAAGCTGTATTTTGCTCTTTATTTGCATCCTTATAAGGCTCTTGACTCTCAGTCACTTAGTTAACACCACTGGCTTAAGGCATTCACATCTTCCACCCATCCGCTCCCATTGCCCTTCTAAAGATTACTGACCTGAATGAACTGGCAGAAGGGAAGATGGTTCCAGCCTGGGCTTTTACCGAGGAAAACCTCTTTTCTGAGCACTCATTTTCTTCAGGAATTTAGAATCTGCTGACTGATCTTGCAGTGTTGGCACACACTTCCTTCTCAGCTGGCATGGAATTGTGGGCTAAAAGGAGTGGATAAGGAGTAAGGCCACCAGGTTGTTTAAAACATCACAGTTTGGATCACTGGAAGGACGTTTCTTTGTGCCTCCTGTACATCCAGGATAGCAGCTCCCCTACCTTTCCCATCATCCAGAGGGCTCAACGCTTTGCCTTTGCATGTTGAACACTCCCCTAAGAAGCATTTCTGTGTGTGGAGGAGTCTCAAACATGCATCTTTGAAGTGTTTTCAAAGATCAACATCATTTTAGTGGTATTAAGTTTATGATGTTATGGTTCAACATTCTCACCTTTCCCCACAATAAATTTCTCCCAGCATAATTTAAAGTCAGGGCAGCAGCAGTATTTTCTGGTGGCATGCTCAATCCTGCTGCTTAAGCACACTCTCACTGCAGTGAGGGTTCCTTTTTGCAGTTTGTAATTACGTTCTGAAAATAAACTAAAGCAGCGTTTCACTCCCTTTATACATCTGAGTTGGATGCTCCATCAAGCTTTGAAGAAAAACCACAGGTTTGCAGCTCTACTCATTTGTGACATCTTGAAATAAACTTTTATGTCCCCAAATCAGTGCCTGGCTGGCTGATGGTCACTCATGTAACACAAGGACTTCTAGGGGTAATTATTTAAATGACAAATATGAAGAATATTGCTACTTTTTTCACTTCATCTGACTTCAAGTTAGGCATTCTGCAGCTTTACAGTGTGTTATTGCACGTCAGTCAATGCTCTAAAGGACTACCTAAAGCCTTTGAACTTTACACTTACTTTTCAGCATGGTGTTTAGTTTTTGTTGGGAACATTCAAACTAATGAATTAAAGTAACATGTGTACTAACTTCACTTTTTTTTTTCTTTTTTAAGCTAAAAAAGTCACAACAGAGCCTACAACTGTTGAGCCTGTGACATCCCTGAGAACTGACAGCGTGAAATCGTCACCCGCTGGAGTTCCTCCCGAACCTCCCATCTCTGAGACTCTGCTCACTGAAGTGCCTGCCACCCAACCAGTTTCTTTGGCGGAAACAACCCCAGAGTCTGAAGAAGACACAGAAATGACTACTGAAGTGGCTGAGGAGAAAAGAGAGATGGAAGTGCTTATGGAGAACATTCCGTTGACCACCCTTCTACCTCAGACTGTCACCGATGGCAAAATATTCACTTATGATACCCTGGGAAGGACTGAATACAATGTCTCAGACACCACGTCCCCAGCTCTGGAACTGGATCACACTTATTCTGAAGCAGAGTTGCCTGAGGAACAAGGTAGGTCTGAAAGCACTGAGGACGCTTTCTCGACCTCTGTAATTTTTCAGGATAGCACAGCCGTAGCTAAGAGTTCCACTGGTTTTTGGGAAGATGCTGAAACAGGAGAGGCACAAAAGCACGATGATGATAATCAGACTGAGCAAATAGAAGTGGGTCCTCTGAGGACAGCTACAGGTAGCTTCTTACAGACTTCTCGGAGAGAGGCTGCCATGACAGGGACTTCAGATTCATTAACAAAAGAGAGCTTGTCTCACAGTGCCCACCTCACAAATGCACCCACAAAACAATCAATGGAGGCAAAATCTGATGAGAAACTCACAACTGTTGTAATTCCTAAAGCTTTGCTCACTGATGAGTCTGGCCTTGCTGCAGAGGGGGAGGGCAGTGAGAGCATGCACACAGCTGTGCCCGGTACAGATTTTGGGGTGGCTGCTGGTCATGCCCCGGGATCAGAAGTGCCTTCTGCATCAGAGACACTCCTAGATGAGCACACAGTAACCACCGGACAGTTTTCTGCAGTGAAAGAGTCAACGCCGTGGGTTAAATTTAGTTCTGCGACAGTGTTTGACGGCGAGGCTTCAGCTCAAGGGAGCAGAGAGGACCTGAGAGATGTGCAGCCCACTGTGGCACCTGGAACACCTGTATCCTTTTCTGTGTCAGCTGCTGACCAAACAGAATCTGAGGCCATCTCAGGAAGCACTGATTCCCTGACAAGCTTTGGAGAAGGCAGCACGTCTCTTATCCCCTCGTCTCAGCAGACAGAAACCTCAGCTGGCTTAGAGGAGCAGGAGAAAACAAAGCAGCCAGAAACGAGGACAACGGGTGTGAAGGTCCCTCATTCCACACCAATCATTCCTCCTTGTGTTACAGCAGAATCTGAGGGGTGTTCTGCGAGGGAGAAGATCACACAGGCCCCTCCAGGTTCTGGCATGTGGCTGCCAACAGATAAAGAGGAGGGGTATATGACACAAGAGTCATCTTACACTGGAAGAGTGATTGAGTTTGCTACGGAGGATGGCTTCTCTGGAATGGAGCCCACATCATCCCCCAGGCACATTGCAGAATCCACAGTGCATCCAGGAGCTCCAATTTCAGCAGCTACAGATGAAACTGAGACAAGCAGCGAGCCAGTGGAGACCACAAGCGATGAAGAAGTGATATCAGCTGATTTTGGTCAGAGTAGAGACACTACAAATGTCTCCCACACAAGCAGCTCTCTGGATTTGGAAATGGCCACAGTATCCAAAATACCAGTGGAAGAAAGTAGTGCAACTGCAGGGTCTTTTAGCTCTCCCAGTGTTACTGTATTGCCAAGTGCTGTTCCCACAGCTGTGGGGGTAACTGAGCATGAAGGAGATGAGACAACAGGGACAAAGGGAACTATTAAATGTACAGATGTAACAAAGGTAGATACTGCAGCTCCTCAGAAGGAGTATGATGCTTCCCTAGTTCCACTTACTGTAGAGAGTGAGGTCACTAGAGATATGCCAATTACTGATCAGACTCCTTTTGATGATATCTTTCATACAGAAGCAACAGAAACAACTGAAAAACATAGCAAGGTGTTCCCAGAGGAACTCTCCACACAGGACCAAGATGTGGAACCAAGAACTGCCACAGAGCCCACACTTTTGGTGACACCTGCCCACACACATGAACCAGAGATGTCACCAGGACCCGAACCACCTCAAACAGAGATTCAGGAGACGCAGGATGAGACAGGCTCAGCTTATGGTGAGACATACCCAGCAACAGAGGTACTTGTGCCTGCAGTGACGTTCACAGACCATGGAGGAGCTCTGGGACCTGAGGAAACCAGCACCTGGCTGCACCTCATGGTGACTCCGACAGCCGAAACTGCTCCTGAGCAGGATGAGGAGGTCACTGAGGTGATGCCCATAACTGCTGGAACTGAAGCAAAGACACAGGAGAGCCCAGGAGCCCCCACCAGGGAGGAAGACAGTGATGAGAGCTGGGATTCTGTGCCACCCTCCCATATGATGCCAGCAGGACGTTCCACTGTGGAAAGCATTACTCATCTGACTCTGGGAGCATCTCCAAGCCAGGCTACGGAAGGTTCAGGAATGACTACAGAACCTGAGGAAACCAGGCCAGCTGTATTTGCAGCTACTACAACAGATAAGGCAACGATGCTCAGCCGTGTAACAACACCTTCCATTGGTGCTGCAGACAAAACTCAGCCTACATCTGCAACCAAGCCTTTTGTCACCCAAAAATCCCCACGCATCATTCCTGGGGAAGAAGAGGAGGTAACAAGCCATGACATCATCATAATTGATGAGTCTATGTCTCCCAGCAAAGCCACCACTGAGGATGATCTGCCAGGAAGGATGTTAGAGCCAGAAATTGATAAGGAATATTTCACAGCATCAACTGCCACAGCAGTGGCACAACCTACTACTCCACTCCAAGTGAAGGAGGCCACAGAGGCCTTGCAACCTCAGGAGGTGTCTCCTTCTACTTCACACCCTGATAATGACATAAGATTGTATGTTATTCAAATCACAGGCAATGACACAGGTAAGATTTTGCCTTTTAGACCCACAGTCCATCAGAGTGGACAGTTTATCATGACAAACAGGTGTGCTTTAGAATGTGCTGGAGATGTTTCTTGGATCACTGAAGGATGCAAAGTGCCACTTTTGTCTAGACAGCAACTTACTGAATATTGGTAGGTCTATTTTCCTGTCCATTAAAAGCCCCTCAGAAATGTATTTTATATATGCTGTGTGGTAAGAATAATTTCTATGAAAGAATGAATATGAAACTGTTTTATTTCTTTTTAAAAGTCATGATGGATACAGTCCAGTTTTCTTTTTTAATGTTATCAAGTCACCAATTTAACTCCAGCTGTCTGTGAAACAAGCATTTTAATTTCACAGCTTCCATTCCATGCATTACTAGTCCTAAATGAAGCACTAGATTATTTTAACATTCCATTGGTCTGTAGCAATTAACAGTGCCATGTACAGTGTAGTCAGCTAAAAAATGGTCAAAGCACTCTACTGCCTCCTGTGATTTGGAGGAATGGGGTTTTTCATGTTTCTGTGGCATATCATAGCATTTTTAAAATCCATCTTAGATAATGTGTGATGCAAATTGATGCAATTTTTAATTCTGCCACATTTTTTAGCTGATGGTTCTGTACATGTGTATGTAGCTTCAATTCCATGGGTATTCAGAACAGAAACTTCTAAAGTAGCAATGAACTGTTGGGGTTGGTGGTGAATATGTATCCATAATGCAGATGCTGAAGAGTGTGCAGTTTTACATTAAAGAAGCCTGTTGACTAACTGTTATTTAAGATGTCATGGTAAAACATTACATTTTAAAATGAAAAGGAACTGACAAGCAGTACTAAGCACAGAATTTCTGTTAGGTTCAATGTTTTATTGTGTTTAATTATCTTATGGTTGTAAAATAATTATTTTATTTTTTTTGAAGGAATGCAGTAAAAAAAGGATATTTTTTTGTCTTATATACCTTAACTACATGCATGGCTTTTGAATGGTTGTGTCAGAAACTGTTTTCTCTTTGGTTCTCGGCCGTAACCTCCGTGCTTCTGAAGATCTCATCCAGCAGAATTCATAATTTATGGGAGTCTTTTGGATGGTTTTGTCAGGTTTGTGCTTGGTAGAATTCCATTCAAAAATCAAAAGCCAGTAGTTTTTTTTCCTTGAGATGTTCCATATTCTGGTTGGACATTTCATACTTTGGCTTGCTATCTTTTTTTCACATTATGCTTATTATCCTACTTTATACTTACAGGATGCAAATCTGCACAAGTTCTATCAATAGCAGTGTAGCCTCCTATTTCAGAAAATGATAGTTCTGAAACTTTTGTTACTGTAGTATATTATCATTATTTTGTCTTTATATGTTACCAGTGTCTTGAGAGTCTCCATTAAATGATTCAAGTCCAGTAAGCCAGAGCAGAAGGGTAATTTCTGAAGACAAGATTTAACCCACATATTAAGTACTTTTGTACCTGAGGAAATTCACTTGATTTGACTTAATAATGAGCAGCTGGACTAGGTCGTAGTGAACTTGTTTTTCCTATTAGATTTTTGAGTTATGCTACAGTTCATTGCATACAGGAGTGTGGATTGTGCTGGGCAGCTGCATGTTCCAGGCTGCGTGTTCCAGGTGTTGGAAAGAAGTAAGATGATTTGGAAGGGTCAGGATTTAGGATTTCTCTGCATATACATCAAGAAAAGCCTTATTTTACACCTATTTTTTTCTGAATAGTGTGGGTACTGTGATTCATTAAATTAGGATTTGGTTCAAAGTGGATTGTCTAAAGGACAGTGGATCAATGTGCAGATGCTCTTCATAGCTGCTCTTGCTCTGCCTTGGGTGATCAGGTCTTTAGGACAAACTTTCTTCAGGGTTTGTTTTCTTCACCTTCAAAAACTTTCAAAGCTGTGCATGCATTTCCCATGTATGGATGTGTATATATGCCGGGGTGTTTATAAGAAGACTCAAAGTTATACATCCTTAAAAATCTGCCTTTAAGACTTATTTAGTCTGTGAGGAGAGGAAAAAAAAGTTTATTTTCTTGAAATAGTATTAAATTCTCATTATGGCATTATCTGTGTTCTCCTTAAACATAGAGAGCCTCATCATGTGTCTAGTGTAAGATTAAAAAGTTTTCTTTAGTTTTGTGTTTTCAGGCCCTGGCAGTGGGAATTCCTCCACTTTGCTATCCACAGACTAAAGGCACCCTCTACCTGCTTACCCCAAATTCAGTTAGAACTGCCAAAGATTTATTCTCTCTGTGGGTTTGGACTGATTTCTTTTATTGCTACAGAAATGAAAGACAGCATCTGAAAAATCCTGTCAGGCCCAGTTTCCCTTCATTGTTCCTCAGTCCAGAAACTTTTCTTTGTGCTGAGGAAAATGTGTATAGGGAGTAATGAAGAAGAATGAATTTGGCAAACATTACCAACATATGCCTTTCACTGGGATGTAATTTAAATTCTTATTCTATCACTCCTTATTTGAGAATTGATTCACAATCATAAAGAACTACATAAACTGTAATTCTGGCTTTTTATTATCAGCTGGTCAGAAACTATAAATATAGTTTTCATCATTATATCTCTGATAAAACAAAGGGTTTTTTTTCCTTTGGCATGTTTTCAAAGTAATATAGCTTAGCATTTTAAGGTAAAGTTAATCTGTGAGAGTTATAAACAACGGCCTTTACTGATTTTCAAGTCAAGAGTCCAAAAGTGCCTCCCAAGAAAAGATAGCTTGCTTGGCAAAGCCCTTCAAGAAATAGCTGTTTCAAACAGGAATTGTAATGAGAGGTTATATATAGATGGTATTATCTATAAATGAATATATTTTCCTTTTGGTGTTTGCAGAAGTGCTGGAACTATTTATGAGATTATTATTTCCCCCTCATTCTTCACCTCCTTCTTATTCAGCTTTTGCCAGAAGCAACAGTTTAACAGAATCAGGGCTCAGCAGAAATTCAGCACCATGTTTTGTTTCCTATCACTCAATTACAATAAAAGCCTTGCTATTACACAGCTGAATATTGCTCCCTGCAGCTCCATTTGCCATCCACAGCGTGGGCACAATAATATTTAAGTGCTCCATGGAGGTGCCATTAGGCTTTGTTAGGCAGGAGCAGTGTTTTACATTCTACGTGGAAGAGAAAGGCCATGATAAATGGGTGAATTCTTGAGGATTTGAGGTATTTTTAGCAGTTTCCATCAGGCAGGACAGAGAGTCTGTGGTGGTGGGAGCAGCCCTGGCTCAGGTGAGCTCACCTCTAAGCAAGCACAGGTGGAAGGAGAGGCAAGAAGGATTCCTTGTGCCTTTTTCCTCCTTCTCAAACCCTCACCAGACTGGCAGCAACTCCTCTGAAGAGCTTTGAGGTCCTTGGGCTCGAATGTGCTGTTGATATATGGAATGTGTTATGGATGTATGGAATTTGGGGGGATATTATTCTTCATTATTATTGCAGGTTGAAGCTGCACTTGAAAGGTGTTGAATTAAATTAAACTGAATATAGTGGCAAGGATATTATTCTGTCTCATACACACATGCCCCTTAATATGAACTAGTTCAATATAAATAACTGGAAGTTGCTATTAAAAATTATTATTTCTAAGACCTTACATTTATTAGACCAAAAAAAGTTTCTCCTGGAGGACTTCTTTCTTGTCCTAGAGGTAAATATCTTTACTCCTAGCTTTTAAAATGCATGCTTGCAGTCAATGAAAACTTTCATGAAGGAAATTTCAGTTACTTTTAGATTAAAAGAAAAAAACAAAACAAGGCATGGAAACAGAAGTATTTTGGAGGCCTGGTGGAAGGTCAAGCCCAATTTAAATTCTGGAGGACATGTTCTAGGGCTGATAAGAAAGAACACAGAGGCTGAACAGATAAAGCTGTTTATTTGTGTAGGAATACAGCAGTTTTCATTGACAAAATGTACAAACAATGCACACATGTGGGCAAACGTGAGGCAAGTGCATAAATTAATCAGGGTAATAAGACCTATTTTTTCTGACAGCCCATGGCACATGGGCAGATCTAGGGGAGGTGTTTCAATTAATGAGGAAAATTTCCTGCACATGAGGAAACATCCCTTTTTATGCTATGAAAAGAACCATGTACATGTTTCAGAATGGAAGGGGCCTGGGACCTTCATTCACTGGAGTGGAACCAGGAACTTTTCCCTTGGAATCATGAGAGTGAGAAAGCCAAAATCCCCCTGCATTGTGAGGAGTTACCACATGCACAGCTTCCCATGGCATCAGATGGGATTTTGTCTTTTGCTGTGAGGATGCAGAATTTGCCACCTTGTGCCCTGTTGTGTCCTCACAACTCTGAGGTTTCGTAATGGTGAGGGCTGCTGCTGGTGCTGGAAGGTCATGGAGTAGCAGCTGAGAAAGAAAAAAAACCAAACCTGAAGGAACTTTTCAGCTCATAAAGCTTTTATGAGCTGAAAAATGCTTGTGGGGGTACTGTTTAATAGTGGTTGAGGGGATGCTGGAAACATAACTCCTGTCTGAATCAGGAGTAATTTGCACACCTGCGTTTTTTGGAGGCATTTAAAAGTCTTTGTTTAGTGAATATGTTTCAAAGTGCTTGTTGGACCCTGGGACTCACACCAGCTCTGTCTGGTTTCTTGTCCCCTCTAGCTTTGAAGAGAACGAAATTGCGGGAACTTGTGCTTTCTAGATGTGGAATTTTATGGAAAGAGGTTACAAACCTTTGTGTTTCAACATGTAATTCTCTGACATGCATATTTCTGTCTTAGCAGTGTGAGAGGGCATGTGAAATTTGAATGAAATGCAGAATGGTAATGAGTCATAGTCATAAACCTTAACAAAGGAGGCAGAATAGAGTCTTTTCAGGTCCATCTTAGGCCTTGCCTTAAAATTCATTTAATCCTGTTGTCTTCACAGGATCCTTCTGGAGGGCTGTCAAAGATCGTCATGGCTCTCTTTAAGCCTGATTCTAATATCTAGCCTGAATTGCTCCTTGGCCAGTTTACACCCGTGTTTATTCTTGCCAGCATTGTCTTTAGCTTGAATAGGTCTTTTTTCTTCCTGACACGTATCCCTTGATACTTTTATTTCTCGGCTCAGCCACGGAGAATGACTATGTCCCCTTTTTCAGCCCTGGTTTTGGTGACTCCTGAGGGGGGTGTGTGTGTGGGAGAGTGGGAATGTGCAGGGAGGGAAGATGCTGGCTCTGCCCCAGGGGCTGGGAGTGTTGGGATGACCGGAGCAGAGCAGGGACAGGAGCAACAAGCCTCACACTGCCTCTTCCAGGCAACACTTCACTTGAAAGAGACAGCCTAAAAGCTTACAGCACCCAGGCTTGCATTTCTCTTTATCTGTACCCACATTTTAATTTGTTTTATTTGTGCCCATTGGCAAATAATCTCTCTGGACACCATTATTTGTGGTATACACACGCATGCTAGGTGCAATTTTTGATGTGCCTTTCAAAAAGTGCTTGTGCATATTATCCTGTTAGAGAGACTAGTGCTGAAGGAGAAGAGGCTTTGTCTTTTATGAGCTGAAATCATCCCCCACAAAAAATTGTTTTTCCCCAAATGAAGGGTATATGCTGCTGAAAGCTATAGTTTCTTTATAGAACCTATTTCAAACCAAGGTTTACTCTAAGGAAAGATGCTGTCTTGTAGCTGGGTTGACCTGAATTCATTTCTGGTGGGATCTTGAAGCAACAGCAAAAGTAGCCTCACATGGGCAGGACCAATTTCCCACCTTATTAAATGCAAAATCTCTCTTTTTTTGTTTTTAATGGTGGGCTAGGCTTGTCTCCTTATTAATTGTAATGTTGTAAAGTTCATTTCCTAGGGAAGCAGGTCTGACTGAAGTAATTCTTGTGTCCTGAAGGACCAAAATCTCCATTATTCATAAAACCTGGTGTAGAGACAGCCACGTTCTTCCTATGCCTGGAGTAACTGAAGTGTTAAATGCTGAGTAACATGGCCAGATCCTGATATCATCTTCCCCAGAGTAATTACACCACAGTAATTCCAATGAGGTGATTGCGAGCAGAACTGTGGTGGGGATGTGGGGATAGTAGGCATCACAATGTCTTCAAAACAGTTTGCAACTTCTGGGTCATTGTATAATTAAGTGATTATTTTTCTTCAGAACACATTTGAGTTCAACCCAAACTTAGATTTGTTGTTTAACTAAACCAGTTTTGGCTTTTTGTATTGGAATTCTCATTTTTCTTTGCTGGTGATGTGGAGGGCTTTTTAAAATAGGTTGTACACCATCCCATATAAATTGTATTTAAAGTGGAACAGCAGTGATCCCCGGTATGAAAGCAAAACCAAACAACCAAGTAATTTTAATAAATTCAAGCTTTTTTTGTGAACTTCTCCTTTTCTCAAAACAAAGGAAAAGAAAAAAGAAAACAACCCTTCCAGACCCATATCCAACAGAGCTGAAACTTAATACTTAAAAAGTTTCACAAGAAGCTAAAACTGAATTAACAAGTGATCTTTAGGCCACTATTGCTGGCTCTTCCTGAAGACTTATTATAGAACAATAATTTCTTTTTCCACATTCCTTTCTAGATGTCCATAGATACAAGAAAAGTGCCCTCACATTAAATACTGTTCAGAGGATGCCTACACATTCCCTGCTGTTTTTGCATTGTCTCCAAGGAGACGTCTCAGATCTAGACATAGGGATTACACATTTCCAGCTTTCTTATAGCTCTTTGTTTATTCATGAGAGAAATGAAGGAATTTTATTCATATGTACAATGTAGTTTTTCATACTTCTGTTGTGAAGAACAGGAATCCTTTTAGAGGTTTTGTTTACGTGTGGGGAAAGCCTTAAGCAGTCCTAATGCAGAAAAGATGAGCTGTCCTTTACATGGTGATGCAATATGACTTAATTTTTTTGAGGAATGTGGTTTTCTGTACCAAAGTTTTCTGAATGTGTGCAGATTGTAATTTTCTTAGTATGGAGTTTTCAGTAGCCTTTTTTAGCAGTTGCTTTTGCACATTTTTAGTTTAATGAGTGGATTAATCCTTGCCAATCCAGCCAGTCTTTTAAAATCTTCCTCTTTTTTTTTTGAAGTGGTTAGGTGATAAATTTGATCAATAATATACAAAATACTCACTGGTGTCTTTCAGAATATTTTCCTGCCACAAGTGAGGATGTGTGCAGAGCAGCTGCTGTATATTTTGTGTTGTCTTTGGGAACATGTTGCTGAAGTTATCAATCTTTCTTTATGGAATACTTTTTTTTCCTTGCTGCTCAGTGAATTAGGACTTTTCTGGCAGGTCTTCTATTACTGCTTTTCTAAAATGAGGAGAATTCAGTATGAAAACTTTCTACTTCTTGAGGAGGAGAAAAGCAGTTGGAATTTTATTCCTGGTCAGGAGTGTCTTCCAGTAGTCTCTGCCTGCCTTGGTATTACCTCTGCTACACTTCATTACCTCTTTGATACCCACCATTAGCTCAAAGAGTGCACAAGAAACATTAATTTTTAACTTTAAACCATACTCTTGGATTTTACGTGTAGCACCTCATCAAGCAGGAGTCCCATAGTTTCAGTGGGAGGTTTTTTGGCATTAGAAAAAGAATTTCCACATATTTGATGTAAATTTTTTGTTGTTTTTGCCAAAATAGCAGCAAAGAATGTGCCTGTATGTACAGAGTAGCACTGAGATTTTTGATTGTATTTCATAGTGAGATTCTTTTCTAAAAAATTGCTTTTTTCTTCTTGAAAGTGGTGAGTAAAATGATTGTAGTGTTACTTATACATTCACTCTTCTGGCTTGTAGTGAGTTTCCAGTCACATGCCTAGTTAAATAATGAACATTAGAAGCAAAATTCATGAGTCCTTGGGAAATACTGTGGACACTTGATCCAGCTGACAGGACCAAGGAGTAACCAAAAAAGTTCTTCAGACATGTATTTGTTATTACCTTAATTGAATTGTTTGACTTCTTGACCTATATATATAATTTTTTTCAGTTTATTCTGACCACATGCAGAGCCTGTCAGGTGTGAACTGATTCTGCAGCCTTATTATCATGTTAGCACAGGATGGAGTTCGTGGCAGCAGTTTATAGTCAAAAATATGTCTCCCTCTGCTGATTTTAGTGGTGCAGTAAGATTACCACAGCAAGGCATCTATTTTTAGCTGTAGTTGGTTTTAAAACCTTTGGTCTCAAGTACTGTCCAACAGAAATGTCTTTTCCAAAAAAAACCCCCAAAAGTGTCCCTAAAATCAAATTAATATTTTTCCAGAACAAATGTTCCAGGTTTGCCAGGGAAAAACAAAACAAAGCAGAAAAGAAAGCTGAGATGGAAAAAGTTCTTGAAAGAAAAATCATGCGATTCAATGGTTAAACATGCACTCATGCTCTGTATGAACTATTTGAAATTGTGTCTGATAGATACATTTGTGTCACTCCAGCTGCAGCAGTGGGGTCTTTACAAACTTAAGCTGTTTTAACTGAGAATCTCTGGTTTATCCCTAGGCTCCTTTGGATGTTTTATAACTGAAACAATTTTATTTATTAACCCCTGTAGATAAATTTAAAAAAAATAGCTTTTTTTTTTTTTTCAGAAGCAAGGGATGATGCTGAGAATAATTCATTAAAGTTGCAATTGCAGAATCCACTCTGTGTCTTTTGAATAATATTTGCAAAGCACAAGACTCAGATCTATGCGCAAAAATCCTTGTGCCACATATGACAATATTTATGTATGTAATCACTCTAGTTATGTATTCTAAAATTCTTTTACATTTAAGAAATTATGAAGATACTGCAGTAACTTGAATGATCACTGCCACTTCTGTAGCAACTCAATTAATTTTGCACATGCAGAAGGGTCCAGGATAAGATTGATTTGCCCCAAACAAAGTTTTAGTTATATTTAAATGAAAAAAAATGAAACCTAAAAAAAAAATCCTGCCATGAGAAAATGGTTGTGTATTGCCACATGACTAATAGATCAAAATAATGCCCCAAAAGAGCAGGGACTGCAGCCAAAGAATGTGATTTTGGATGCTGGCTGCATGACCAGAGGGCTAGTGCAGGCATTAAATTATAAGTGTGCTTATGAGGAGCTTGAAAAAATGCTTGAGAAATAATAGGAGATAAAATGCCAGAAAATCATCATGATAAATGGAATAAATTTCTCCCGCCACATTAAGGAGTATAGTGTAAGTTTTTTCCTAAAGCCAAGTGTTTTTTGGTATTCCTGAAAAAAGGGAGAGGGGAAGGAATATTCCTTACAGCCCTGAGCAGCCACAGGAGCAGTCAAAAGGTGGGCATATGCTTTGAGGTTCTAAGTGTAGTATTCTGAATTTTGCCCAGATTTATGTTTTCATGAGCCAATTTTTGATTCTTCTTGGAGGGGACACTGTCTCCCCATATTGGTAGGGCCAGAACTGGTTCTTTCTTGTGCCACCTGTGTCATGGCAGAAGCATCTGAGGTTCTCCCAGTTAGTAGGATGCTAATGTAATGAAGTGATGGTGGTGAAGTGGGACAGAAAAGCCCAAAATTCATTGATATCTCACTGTTTCCACTTCAACTGTGGAATATCACACATGAAATAAAGGATGAAGTCATTTTGGTGAGCAGTTGCTCTTTCCCAACCAGCTCTTCCTGCAGAGTTGGACTCCCCTCTACACGCACCCAGACACACCAGCTAAGTCAGAAACAGTCTGACTCCCTGCTTTGTTTTGGATTCCATCTGGTGGAAAATGATTTATTGCACAGCAGTTGTTTGGGTTCAGGTTGTTTAGCCCTGCAGAGCTTTAGAATTGTCTTCCCCGTGGGCAGTAAGTGAAATGTTGTCATTGGAAGGATGCTGACATCCAGGGCTGCTCAGGAGGAGGCACCACCGGCTGCAGTAGTGTTTTGTTAGTGACATACTGGAGCAGAAAGGAAGTGGGAATGACTGCCCTCAGAATGCTGCATGACAAATATCCAGGCATTACCCAGGGAGCTGCATCCTGCCCGTGCTGGGGCTCAGCCTTGACACGGCAAAGCTGCCATTTTTAACAACTTGACATTTCACTTAGTCTGCTTCATTTTAACAAATTTATGGTCGGGTAGGGGAGACAAACACAGGAAACGCTGGCGATTGCCAGAGGGCTCCACAATATGCTTTTATAATAAAACAGTTCCTTTCTTTCTGACATGGTTTCTGCATCATCCTGTCTGTTGCTCTGGAGTTTGGCAGGGGTGAGTGAGCCCAGAGCCCTGTGCAGAGCAGATGTCCACCCAAGTGACATCCACTTTCCACAGGTGCCTCTAGCTGTGGCCAGCAGCTCCAGCCTGGGGGCCTGGCATGACTGTAAAAAGACTGCAGGGCAGGAACGTGCCAGAAATTGATACTCATGGATTTTGCATGAAAATGCCCAAATGTGGTAAAGCAGATGGACTGGATAAGTCAATTTCAGTAGGCAAGACTGACCACCCACCTTGAATTACTTTCAACTCCTACCCAGCCAGCTGTGCAAAAGTCACTCCTTACAGTTCATTTCTTCCAGGACTTCACTTGAGTTGTTGAGACCTTTCTGCAAGGTAAATTTATATATATATGTGTGTAATGTAATCATCTCTTTTGACTCTCAGAAGGATAACAAAACATACATTTTGATAAAATTTAGAAGGAAAAAAAAAAACAACAAAAAAAACCAAATTACTGAAACCTGCCCTACATCCTTAAGGGTTTTTAAAGGGAGCCAAAGTTAACAAAATTTTAGAAATATATATCCAGCTGGGAAACATTTTAAAGTGAACTAAATAAAACCTTTTGTTTATTTAGAGTGAATAGTAATCAAGGACTGGATTTTACTAGACCTCATCATTTAAAGTAGTCATGTTAATGTGAGGCAGAAGGATTTAAAGTATGAAAAATTTAATTATTTCTGGACTTTTTTTTTTCTTTATTTTTTTGCTTAGGTGTGTATAATAGTAGGCCAGCTCCTTGGCAGTATTCCCATTTTTTCCTGAAGAGGAGAAGGTGTATGCCTGAAGCAGTGTTGCACTTTGACCGTGCTTAGGTAGGATAATGATAATTACAGATGGCACAAGTTAGAGGAACTGCATTTACTGAAGGCTGACACTTGGAATTTTGCTCCAGCAGGAAATATCTGTATTTCAAAATATTTCTTTTTTTTTTTTAATTAAATGAAAATAACAATATATTTTTTAAAAAATCCCTTTTCTGTGAAACAAAACAGCCCAAAAGATGTTATCAGATTGATTTGTTTCTGTAAATTTGAATGAGTTTGTTCCAATTTGAATGTAATATCTTAAGGGGAATGAACGTCCTACTTAATAGAAAAGTTTTGATTTTTTTTTTATTGGGGACAGCTTGTCGAAGCCCTTTTTATTTCTTCAGTATGCTTTTAAAACAGAATATATTCAATGAAACTGACACATTCCTGTGGAATTGGTTGAGGTTTTGGATTTTTTTTTTTTTTTCTCTAAGAGTGTCAGCAAGCCATGGTCATAAAGCTGCTAGAATCCAGCCAGACTGCAGATTTGGTTCTTGGCAGAGATGAGGTTCAGCGGAGTCAGTGCATGACATAAAGGTGGTTAAGCCTTTCCTCATCCTAGGTCCTCTCCCAAGCCTGGGTGTGAGACTTCACTGGTTTTTCAGAGGGTTTGAACCATCTTCCCTCTCTTCTGCTTTGAGGATTCCTAATTGATTTCCAAGTGAAGTGGAGTCCGGATTTTAGCTGTCCATAGGCTCTCCATGGTGGGTAAGCTTTGTGATCCCGCCATGAGCATGACAAAAGCGTGCAGAGATTTTGAAACAGAACATTAAAACCATTTACACCTATACATGTGTTTTATCAACATCNTTCTGGACTTTTTTTTTTCTTTATTTTTTTGCTTAGGTGTGTATAATAGTAGGCCAGCTCCTTGGCAGTATTCCCATTTTTTCCTGAAGAGGAGAAGGTGTATGCCTGAAGCAGTGTTGCACTTTGACCGTGCTTAGGTAGGATAATGATAATTACAGATGGCACAAGTTAGAGGAACTGCATTTACTGAAGGCTGACACTTGGAATTTTGCTCCAGCAGGAAATATCTGTATTTCAAAATATTTCTTTTTTTTTTTTAATTAAATGAAAATAACAATATATTTTTTAAAAAATCCCTTTTCTGTGAACCAAAACAGCCCAAAAGATGTTATCAGTTTGATTTGTTTCTGTAAATTTGATTGAGTT
>VZTZ01049359.1:61441-90483 GCA_013400955.1 Drymodes brunneopygia
CTACTTAATAGAAAAGTTTTGATTTTTTTTTTATTGGGGACAGCTTGTCGAAGGCCTTTTTATTTCTTCAGTATGCTTTTAAAACAGAATATATTCAATGAAACTGACACATTCCTGTGGAATTGGTTGAGGTTTTGGATTTTTTTTTTTTTTTCTCTAAGAGTGTCAGCAAGCCATGGTCATAAAGCTGCTAGAATCCAGCCAGACTGCAGATTTGGTTCTTGGCAGAGATGAGGTTCAGCGGAGTCAGTGCATGACATAAAGGTGGTTAAGCCTTTCCTCATCCTAGGTCCTCTCCCAAGCCTGGGTGTGAGACTTCACTGGTTTTTCAGAGGGTTTGAACCATCTTCCCTCTCTTCTGCTTTGAGGATTCCTAATTGATTTCCAAGTGAAGTGGAGTCCGGATTTTAGCTGTCCATAGGCTCTCCATGGTGGGTAAGCTTTGTGATCCCGCCATGAGCATGACAAAAGCGTGCAGAGATTTTGAAACAGAACATTAAAACCATTTACACCTATACATGTGTTTTATCAACATCTTCATAGAACCATATAGTCATGAAATGGTTTGAGTTGGGACTGACCTCAAAGCCCATCGAGTGCCACCTCCTGCCATGGGCAGGGACACCTTCCACTGTCCCAGGCTGCTCCAAGCCCCAATGTCCAGCCTGGCCTTGGACACTGCCAGGGATCCAGGGGCAGCCACAGCAAATCTGGGCACCCTGTGCCAGGGCCTGCCCACCCTCCCAGGGAACAATTCCTTCCCAATGTCCCATCCATCCCTGCCCTCTGGCACTGGAAGCCATTTCCTGTGTCCTGTCCCTCCAGCCCTTGTCAATTGTCTCTCTCCATCTTTCCTGCAGCTCCTTCAGGCCCTGCAAAGCCACAGTGAGGTCACCCCAAAGCTTCTCCTCTCCATGTGAACAATCCCAGCTCTCCCAGCCTTTCCTCTCAGCTAGAGCTGCTCCATGCCTCTGATCAACTCTGGCCCCTTCTGTGCTCACTCCAACATTAACTAATAACAGTTTAATCTTGATATAACTCTCTTGAAGCCAAACCCAAAAAATTCTGATTGTCAAATACAGGAAATAATTGGACTAACGCAAACTCTTTTGATTTTTCATGCAAACCTGTCTCATGGTTATAGGTTCTTGATGGTGAACATTAAGGATTTTGTGGTATTGTCACATTATGCAATGAAAGTGCTTTCAAAACAAAAAATCCAAAATGGTTTTAGTCTTCTATTTAAAATTTCTCTTTTTTGTTTCCTGTTTAGCTGTATTCTTGTCAAAATATGGGGCCTGATTTAAAATCCACAGAACATTTAGTGTGAATTTCATGGCTTTATCAGACCTCTAGTCCTACAAAAGACTGAATTGTACTACTGCTCACAAATAACTCATCACGTGGCTCTGAAGCAATAAGTGGACAAATTGCAGGAGTGTAAATTCCGTTATCTGCAGAATGCCAGATTAGATGTTAAGAGCCTCATTTTGAAAGGAACTTCACAAAACCATAAGTCTTATGAATGAAATATTTTGTGTTTTGAAAGTTTGGAGAACATCATAATATGTTTTCTATTTAATTCGCTGTTAATTCTTCTTCGATACTTATCTGATGCTTTTTGTGGGAGAAAATACTTTGTGCTGCCTGCCCCCTCAAAGATGGTCTTGGAAAAGCTCTTTGTAGAATATTCAAAGCCTTCACAAGAAAAGAAATATTACTGCATGTTGCACATTTTTGGATGTGTGCAGATGTTATCTCGTGCACCAGCAACAGGGAGGCAACTTTTCTGTTTGATCCACTGAAAAACTGATGTGGGTTTGGAACCAGTTGTGATGGATTGGAAGGGTTGTAACAAAAATTAATGGCACCTTGGGCCATGGCTCTGTGGTTATGTGCAGTAGCAAGCTAAAATCACCGTGTAGCCAGAGGGATTTCCATTTCTTACCTATAAGAGCTGGTACTGAGATAGATGCTTTTCCCTTGCAGGTTATTTAGAACATCCAGATGTATTACATGGATTAAGAAATGCTCTAGGCTGGATATATACCTATCCATCTATCCTTTCCTTCTCCTTTTCAGTCTTACCTTATCACTTCTCTCCAAAAGAGGCTTTGCTGATAAATCTCTCCCAGGACTTGTTTGGGTTGGCACTCTGAGCTGACTACCCTTGGCTTTGCTCCTTTTCAGCTACTTGTTTTCACTTTCCTTCTCCTGGAGCCAGAATAACAAAGCTCCTCTTTGAAAAAGGGCTCCTTTTGGCTTGTTTTCCAGGAGCTATTGATAAGCATGTTTGATAGCCAAACTCCTTCCCTTTAAAGACCTGGTTCCATCTCTTTTTAGTAGTCTGTGGTCTGTATCTGTTTACCTGCAGAAGGAATGGGTGTGAAATAAATAGGGGCAGCATAAGTCAGTGGCATCTGGACACTTTAAAACTAATTCAAGTGTTTGTGTTCCTGCTCTCAGGGTCTAACAATCCAGTTCAACAAATAAAGACTCTTTTTCCTCTATATTCATATTTTACGCTAGGTTTTCATCCCAGTGTCTTATACCCAGTTGACAATGATGTATGAGTCACATCATTATGTAGAATATTTGCCATCTCAGGAGTTTAAGAGCATTTTTCATAGCTCTTAACCCTGAGCAACCTGAATGCTAACAATGGATAATCAAACCTGTAGGAAGGAAAAGAATTTCTCATTAAAAAAAAATAAAAATCAATCAATTATATTCTTTACTATCTTCTGAAAAGCTTGTTATTTTTTCTTTGGAAAAAACAAAACATATGAAAAAAGACCCCAAACACACCCCTCCCCTCCCCAACCATTTATTATTTGTTTAAAGAGCCTCCTGAAAGTTTATTATCAGAATATCATGCTAAGGTTCTTTTATGTGGATTGTTGTGGCATGTGAGATCTTGAAAAAGCTAATAAAGTAAAAGGAGGGTCTGATAGAGATCTCTGCATGTGTAAGAATTTGTATTTGTCTTCTAGGTGAATTTGGAACAGGTGTTATTCTCTAAATTTATTGCCTACCATAAATGACTTAGTGTGAGCTACTAATTTGAGGGAGTCCCAGGTGTGCACTGCTGCAAAAATACTGAATTGTTGGTAAGAACTTGTAAGTCATGGTCGCCCTCCTACAAATTACAGCCCATCCAGTCCCATCCAGGTTTTATAATTTATTTTTTTTTAATGTACATTTCTGTGCAAAGTTGCACTCTGTAGCGCAGTCTAAATTGCAGTGTGCGAAATCAGAATTAATCTTTATGGCACACCAGTCTGTACACCAGGCTCTTTATGCACATCCCTCCTTCAGCTGTTCACACAGCATGAGGCATCTTTCCTTGCCTTAAACATTTCTGTGTGTGGTTCTCTGGTTCCATGTGGGGGTGCAGCTATTTTATAGTGAATTCACCAAAAATCAGAAACTCTCAGAGCTCCCTATTGGCTCTGTCTTGCCATTCCTCTCTCACTGACTGAATTCCCGTGGGTTTTTGCATGCTCAGATTTGAAAGGAAGGTGTGAAATTCTGTCTCAGTTGAAGCTTCTGCTTTTATGAATATGTGGTTTCTCACTATGTCCAGGGTGGCCTTTTGCTGAAATTCATGTATTCTGAAAGAGTTGTTGCTAGACATGCTCCTCAAAGTCATACTACCAGTCTTGGAGAGATTACCAAATTTCTGCTTTTCACAAAATTTGAAAGGGAGATCTGGGAAAGCTCAAATAAATGGCTGCAGAAAAATTATTCTTCTATGGCATTGGACAGCCTTTGTAAATATTTCTAATTTACTGTAGAAAAATATTAATTCTTTACAAGCATTGCATTAAATAACTCCCAACAAACACGTCTGAAGGAGAGAGAAATCTCAGTTCTGGAGTCATCTAATAGAGCTATCATTGCACAGAGTAAACACCAGGCTTCTGTGGGCAATGTACAACAGCCAAGCAGAAACGAGGTTAAAACCAACCCGTTTTTGTTGCACTGGGAGCACTGAGCTTCATGCTGTACAAACTTGACATTGTAGTTGAAATAAACAATGCTGAAGGTGATTTATTCTCTGTATTCTTCAGCTGTAGCTTTAGCAAAGCTGGGATCCAGTAATACTTCATGAGTTTAGCTGTAAACACAGTGTGAGATATTAGAACATTAATTCTCAATGGAGTTGCAGTGACCTTTTCAAAACCAAATTGAAGTCAATTTGCACACACAAGCTAGCCCAGGCCAAAGAGTCACAAATTTTGTAGCACTTTTGTAGTGCTCTATGTCAGTTTAATTTGATGGAATGCATTCTTTTCCAGAATGATCACCTGATGACTCTGTCTCTGAGGACTCAGTAGTCACAGAGGTTAAATGATCTTTATAGGTAGGGGAATTACTTCAAATTGATGAAGTGCTTTACCTCAGGTTCTCACTGTTTTATGACTTGTAGATAGTTTTACTGAGGAAGATTTGCTTGAAAAATTGAGCTGTGTCACGTACTGCAGATATTTTTCAGGAAGCAATGGTTGCTGACAGTGCTGTAAGGCAGAAGTCCTGTAAATTAATCCTCTCAGGGCAAAATGGTTACAAACATAGGTCCAGAAGAAAGAAACACTCATAGAATAGGATTTCAGCACAAGGTTTCCAATTTCAAGTCAGTTGGCCAAGCTTGAAATATGCCCTTTTTTCTGTTGTGTCCCCCCTTTTTTTTTTAAATTTTCTTTTAATTTGGATAGCTTCTATTGTCTGGAACAGAAGGTTTGAAGTAATGTTGGTGCTGAAAGGGCAAGTTTAAAAAGTGTCTATGGAATTTGGGATCATAAATCTTGGGGGAATTTATGAGGCTTTCTGCAGCTAAAATCTTGCCTTCTTAGATCTTCTTTCCTCTTCTTTGCCTGGCCACCTAGAAAAAAACTCTGAGAGGTTTGCAACCTGTGGGAGTGTGTAAATAATTCAGAGCGAGTGGTAAGCAGAAGAAAATTACTGGACTTCAGTGATGTTACTGTCTGAGTGGGAGCTGGCTTTCAAATCTTTGATATTTTTTCTTATTCGCTGCATAAAGTTTTAAAATTCCAAATAGCAACAACTTTGTAAATCAAGACTTTATTCACTGACCTAGGGTCCAAGTCTAGTGAAGAGAGTGATTGATGTAGATGTTATGGTGTCCCTAGTAATTTAAATTATTCTACATTAGCAAAAAATGAATATGAAGAGGGAGTTTTTATAGGTCTTATTTTATTTTAGACTTTGCTTGGCTTAGCTTTGTCTAAGTTCAGTTATTGGTAGAGGTTAGTTAGTGTCTAAATCTGTGGAAGCAGTTGCAGCAGGTTGGTCTGAAAAATGGTTTTCATCTTGTCCATTCCTCATCTTTGCAGAGAAGTGTAGGAGAAACGCAGGTGTGAGCTTGGGACAAAGGCAGGTGGCAACCAACAGTACTGAATAATCAATGTGTTGAATATGCAGAGAGGCTCCAACTAGGAAGTCATACACCATGGCAGAGTTTAATTTTGTGTCAACAGAAGAACACACAGAATTTACAATAAATTGTTGAATTTCGGGTTTTTTTGGTTTTGGTGTTTTTTTTTTTTTTTTTTTTCTCTGATCCATTGCTTGTGCTTTGTGTGTCTACTCTCACTTAGGGATTATCAAAAGCTCTCTTTTTCTTGCAGATCACCCGGTGAATGAATTTTTGGATCTGTTCAATCGCCACATGCTTCCTCATGCAATAGATGAAACCCACATTGATGCAGAGTCAGCTCAGACTGAACCCTGTACTTCAGACTCTGTGCAGGATTCGTCTGAATATATAATACTGGATCCTTTCTTTCCAAACTATGCAGAGTTTGAAGAAGATGAAGACTGTGAAAATACTACTGATGTTACAACTCCTCCAGCTTTGCAGTTCATCAATGGAAAGCAACAAGTTACGAGTGCACCTAAGAGCACAAAAGCTGAGGAAGCCAGGAGTGATCAAATTGAAAGCGTTGCACATTCCAAAAATGTAACCTTTTCTCAAATCAATGAAACAAACACATTTATCATAAATGAATCTGAAGCTTCTGGTACTATGCAACCAAGCAAAACTGGAGAAGCAATAGGGGCGTTTGAGGTTACACAACCAACTTCAGGGGCTGCAATGTTAGAAGCTGTTTATAGTGGGGAGTCTGAGGTTGTTACAACAGATAAATCAATAGCCACCACTTCTTCACATGAGCAGTCTCTGCAGAACAATGGAGAGGCCATAACATGGCAGGGAACTGAGGAGAGCTCTACTAAAGATAGCAAAAACCTGCTTTTGGTTTCTAGTGAATCCTCTGGAGATGGCTCCACCGAATCTGATCTGTCCACTTCAGTCTTAGAAGTCATGACAGGGTCAAGAAAGGAAGATGATGAAAAAAATTCTGGTATAACATCTTCTCCTGATGCATTTCCTGTGGAAAGTTCGGCTGTAACTGCTTCTCTGGAGGCAGTTTTTATTCCTGCTACAGTAGACGAAGGTGTAACTGAGCTTATTCCAGAAGAGGCAACCCCCGCTCCAGGAGACCTTTATAAAACAACTATTAAACTTAATGCAAATTCTCCCATTGAAAATATTCTGGAAACAAGTCATACAGCAAAGCCTGAGATGAGTGCTGCTTCTTTTATCGTTCTGGAAGGCTCTGGAGATGCCAAAGATAGCGTCACTGCAACTTCAGCTGTGACAGAGGAAATAGCAGTAACAGAAACACTTCCAATGCAAGACATTTCTTTGGGCTCCGGCACAGCACTACTGACAGAATTTTCTGTAACTGATTCAGGAATCACCTCTGCTTTTCCCAGAGCTATAAGTACTCCTTATTCTGCTTTTGATCAAAGTCCTGAAGTAACTGTTGCCACCAACTCTGTGTCTGAGCTTATTACGGAAAAAGTGTTTGCCAGCTCTCTTGTAACTGAAAAGAGTATTGATGATGAAAAAGAAATACAGACCACTGTTTATACAGGTCACCAAAATTCAGCTACTGCTGCAGAGGAAAATTTGGATTTGAATGAGCTTGGGAGCACTACAAGTGTGGTCAGAACTGTAAGTCAAGAGCCACTCAGAAAAACAGTACCAGGTACCATAAGTTCTGAAATCAAAATGGTCACCACCATTCCTCTCTTGAGGGAGAAGAAGCTTTTTGTAAATGAAGGCTCAGCAGAAGAGCCAGCAGACATATTTTCAGGGGGTCCCACAAACAAAGTGGTAAGTATTGGCTCCCCATTTATTGATCCAGGTTCTGGAGACATAGATTTTATCATTCAGTCTGCTACTTTGACTTCAGTTCCGTTGAGGCCTGTCACTGAAACACAAACAGAATGGTATGAAGGAAAAGTTTACAGCACAGATGATGCTACACCAAGGGATGCGACAACAGAATATGAAAAAGATGAAAGAACAGATGCATCTGCTGTAACTATTTTGAGTATTGGGTCAGAGAGCTTCACAGAGGGGTCTGGAGTAGAAAGTAAGATGTCCCTGGATATGTTTGGTACAAAAAACCCAGGAGAACCAAACATGGAAACAGAACCAACCTACACAGCTCCTTCTGACATAAAATCTGGTTCTATAAAAGAGATAACATCTCACATTGCACCAGGAATTGAAACTGGAGATTTAGGAACGCGTGAGGCCACACCATCTCCAGGATCAGTGGTCAGTATTAACCCTCATGAGGACTTGGTGACACATGGTACTGGCAGTATTAAAGCAGTAGCTGAATCTACAGAAAGCAAAGATGCAAAAGCTGGTTCTTCAACTGTCTCATTAGGCAAGATTTTCCTGATTGAGCATGGCTCTGGAGAAGAATTCAAAGATGACAGCAGCACCACAAAACTTATGTCTAATGGACCCACGGAAGAAATATCTGGAGGTCATTTCTCAGTTACTGACCAGGGATCTGGAGAACAAGACACATCCACTGCGTCATTTACAGAAACAGCAGTTGCCCCTAGTGGGACACCAGACACATGGGAGAAGGATGACAGACAAGTTGTCAGCACATCACCTCTGGATGTTGCCATCACTGCAGATGCTGATGAGCAGGTCACAAGTTCTGAACACGAGGTAACCTCCATGGGAACTGCAGGGGACATGAGAATGGAAGAGAAAACAGTTGATGAGCTGACAGTGAGAACTTTTTCTACAAAGATTCCTTTAATGGAAGAGATACATTCTGGGGAAGGGAGGCCAAGGGAAATTTCAACAAAACCTACTGAATCTTTTGAAGAAACAACGACAGATCCATTCTTTAAAAGTACACAGACTAGCCATGAACATCTGGGATTTTTAAATGTTCCAACTCTCAGTCCATATCTGGAAGAAAAAGAATTAGAAACTGAACCTATTAAAAATTTTCTTTTGCCATTTCATGAGGACAGAGTAACAGAGCCTGTAACAATTGAAAGGAAATACATAAGCTCTCCAGACACAGTTATAGAGCAAGAGGAGGAGCTGGTGCAAAACATTTTCCCAACGGAAGATATTCCCAGAACATTCCTGACATCTAAGGAAGAAAAACTGTCGAATAACGAGCTCATTGGTGATCCACTGTTTTCAGGACAGGGGTCAGGAGATGACCTTGCTGTTCTTCCTTCTGTAGTGCCATTTATTGTTGAGGAAATCAGGAGTACCTCAAGCCCTCAAACTTCTCACCCGCCAAACACGGGACCTGGACTTTCCACTGACAAGACAGAAGACTTTGAAAGAGTAAGCACTCTAGCAAATGTTGAACTTAATGAAGAAGTCACAAGTGCCGTAGCTGAGCTGCTGCCAGAAACTGGAGACCCATTCCCCACCTCCACATTCCCCAGTTCCCCAGCTATAGCAGAAGACAGCTCCAAGAGCTTCATCTCTAAAGAGATTGAAGATACCACACATTATTTTGTTGCAAATGAAGAACCTCAGGAAAAAGAAACTGACTACAGGAGTCAAGATAATGAAACAGATAAGACAACACCCACTTCTAAGGCTATTTCTCAGGAGGAAAATTCACATTTTTTGATTAAAGGCGGCACAACTCCTGTATCTGTTATACTGAGTGGAACTCCCAATCCTGAAACAGAGGAATCTCTTTTAACATCAACAACAAAAATACTGGGCAGAATATTACCTGAGAGCTCTGGGGAAGGATCTGGCTGGGTTGGTGTTTCAGATTCAACTTCCCCTGGTATGCTTACTCATTTCTCAATACCCACTGTATCCAAAGTAGAACTAAATGTTTCATCTAGTGTTTCTGGACATGTTTATTCCAAAGTTATGACCACAGAGGCACCGAGAAGTGGATCACAGACTGCAATCACAGGACTAGCCTCCCTTTTTACAGAAGAAACAGAGCTTGTGGCAAATCCATCTGCTGTTCATCCAAAAACAGCTTCATCAGAAGAACTAACAAGTGACACTGGGTTATACGAAAAAATTATTCCCATGATTGATGACAAAAGAAGTGTTATATTGAACGTTTCTGTTTATGGTGATATTACCCTGATTGAAGAACGGTTGCAAACCCCACCAGAAGAAACAACAATTATAGACATGGATCACTCAAAAACAATGCCTGAGGATATCATAAGTGTGCAGACTATGCCAAATCCTGTTACACAGTCATACAGCTATGATGATAGCATGACAGCTGAAGGGGAGAAATATTATTCCACTCCCAAGTTTTCCATAGCCAAAGAAAAGACACTTGGATCTGGTGATAATCTTCCTCTGACTACTTCCAGTCCACCAGGTAGAGAACTGGTGACTTCTGGGCACAGACTAACCTCAGATGACACGGATTTGGGTTCAGGGAATGACATGGATATTGCAACAGAAACTCTCACCACCACTGAGCTCTCTGAACTCGGCATTTTCCTTCCTACAGTGCCATCTCTATCAAGCCCTCAGGTGCCTGATGAGTCTCAACCTGTTATAACCAGCCCCACAGAAGACACCATTGAGCCAAGTGCTTCAGCAAACAACCAAGTAATAGCAGATCAAAGTGAAACAATCTCTGGCTTTTCTGGGATGGGCCAAGAAAAACTGTCTGATAATCAGCCCGTGGTTCCTTCTCTTACACCAGTTGGAACTGCTGAGCCAGAAAAGGCTTTGACAACTGGCAAGCTTGAGTTAAGTGTTGTCACCACGCAGCCTACATCCCAGCTGACAACTGTGTCACCTACCAAGAATGCAGGGAATCATCCCACGGTGTACATGAACACAAAATCAGCATCAGCAGAATACGAGGAAACAGATCCAGTGCATTTTTATTCTGTTCCTCAAACTCCTAAACCCTCAGTAACTGTTCATTTAGTAAATGGGGTATCTGAGTACCCTGAGGTAATCAGTATGAGCACATCATCATCAAGGGATTCACATCAGTCCAATCATTCATCAGGAGGAATCTTCAAAGAGGTTAGTTCTGATATTACAGCAACCTATAAACCACCCACTACTGACCTTCTTGACACAACAGAGTCTTCTCTGCTGGACCTTTCTCCTGAGCCTGTTTCAGACAGCACAGCCATGGAAAGCACTCCTCATTTTGGTAGCCTTCTAACAGGCGGGCCAGAGGAGACAGAAACTCTTGTAACTGATTTAGCTGGTGAGGAAGAAGCTGCTGTTTCTGGAGATTCTCCATCAATACGTTTCTTGCCTACTGCTTTCCTGAATTTTGGAGAAAGAGCAAGTACAGATGTTCCAAAAGTCAGCACAACAAAAGTTGAAGCTTCCTCAGGGAGAGTGAATAATCCTGGCCAAGGGGAAGACAGGAGTACTGAGAGAGAGAACCCCTGGCTCGTGTCCACAACTGTTTCAGACTCACCCAACAGCATCGAAAGTGAAGGATTCAAACCTGGTCAGGAAGCAGTCACAATGCTAACCTCTCCTTCCCAGCTTTTGGATGGAGGCACAGGAACACAATCAGCTTTGTTTGGTCAGGGGGAGATCACAACCATCTCTTCTAACATTGCAGCAAACAGCATTGCCCCTGGAAACAGCCCCTACCAAAACGAGCCATCAACTCTGAGCTCTGAGGAGCCAAATACTGTGGAAGCTGTGACTTCATCATTTTCCCTTCCAGAAGTCACTAACGGATCAGATTTCATGATTGGCACCAGTGTGGGTTCAGTTGAAGGCACAGCAGTGCAAATTCCAGGTAACTTCCCAAATATGATCCCATAATGGTCGTGTTATGTGTGTTGTGGTACTTGTGGAAGTGTTGTCTGGGCTCTGGTAAGAGGTGTGACAATCAGAGCTCTGCGTGAAGTGACAACGGACCTCGTCACCCTCCAGCTGAGAAATCAGCCTGGATGTGACCCCTACAAAGTGGAGGAGGATGGGGGGTGCCAAAAAACCCAAGCCCAGTGACTTTCCATCAGTGTTTGCATTGTGGAGCTCTGGATCAGACTGGAGGTAACCAGCCAGTTCTAAAAGGCATTAAGGTAACAGTTGTGGTAGGGAATTCAGCTGGAAAGATTTCATTTGCCAGTTTCCAACAGATGATTTTATCTGATGGCTTTTCTTGTGGACATGGTGATAGTTTCTTGCACAATTGGTTTCTATGTAGGGTTTTTTTTAACATTTTACAGTTGACTTAGAAGGAAACAGTTCACCTTTTAGGAACAGAATTTTCTATAAAAATGAACTTCTCTTGACCTACAAGATAACTTTCCACACAAGAGAAAACCAAGACCTTGTTTTCAGCCTGTCTGTAGCTTTAACTGGTTGATACAGTGTCTGTCTCTTAAAAACTACAGAACTTTTTGTTAGACATCATTTGCCATAGTATTTTGTTTTCCATGATGGTATTGGGCACCATATCATCAAATACATGGGTGATGACAGTAGTGTCACTTAAATTCATATTTTGTCCAGATCCAGCTGAGAAAAGAACTGGACTGGCCTGATTATGTAGAATTTTCTATTATTTTTCCTCAAATAATCCAAGTAGTTGTCAATTTGGAAATGTTTATTATGGAAATATCCAGTCTGTAGAAGGACAAATAGACAGCAGACACACAAAAACCACCATTAAGGTGCTTAACAGAACTGTAAATTTGTGACTTTCAGTGAAGCAGTCCTAAAACAAGCACTCTATTGAATGGATGGGATCAGATCCTTTCCGAAACCTCCAAGGTGAAATCCTTAATCACTTAATTATGATCCTAAACTCATGCACGTAGGATTTCCTTCAGGAGGCTTTCAGCTGGACCTTCTGCACTCCCATGCCTAGACAAGGAACTTGGTACTATAAGAAGACTTTGAATGTCTAATTTGCAAGGGTGAAATAGATGTTCTTACTTTTTTTGTTGGGTTTTTTTTTTTCCACATAAAATTTTGTCAGATTGTTTTGGGAAAACATGATAAAAAAAATCTTAATTTTTCTTATGCCGCTGGTTTGCAGAACTCTCTTACCCATTTTGTAAGTTTTCAAAGCCAGGACTTTATTTTTGCACACCAGAAGAACTATCCTCAGGATTTCCCTCTCTCTCTGAGAAACTAACTCTTAAAAATGGTTTGGTGTGTACTGGTTTGTGTGAGTGAGTGCTCCTAGGCATGAAATCAAATGCAAATACCCAGGTATCTAAACTCAGTGGAAATAAACATCACTGGAAGTCATAAAGCACTTCAACAAAATGGTATTTAAAAGTTAATGCCCGTAACAACAGAGGATTTCACAGCAGGTAAGTTTTTATCTTAACATTTAGTCCAGCTACAAATGTATTCAGTGCCTTTGTTTGTGTTCTTTAAATGTATTTTTAGGAAAGGCAGGTGGGAAATACACATGTGAGGAAAGAAATAAGACTTTGTGGGCATTGACTGATTAAATATAAGCAGCCAGTCAGTATGTTCTGTGTACCCTGTCATTCTGCATAAACTAACCCTGTTCAAGAAAAAAGCATTTTCCATTCATTTTGCATATGTTTAACTGTTTTCAGCTATAATTAATTGTCATGTCATGCAAACTAAATCCTCAACAGAGTATCATGACTGCCAAATATAGTACAAATTGCTGTGAAAAAAATGTAATTCCAAGAGTAATTCACATTGGTTTGTACTAAATGCCATATTGTTGTTAAAGTCAAAAGTAGAGATGCCTGACGACTAGCTTTACTGTTTTATAAACCTTAATTTGAGTAGTTGAGTATGTTAATGGAGTTTCTCTAACTACAGTAAAGCCTGCACCATCAATACAGCAATGAAGAAAGTTTTTTTTCTCCAAAAAATCAAAAATACACCGTTTCCTTGAAAGAAGGGAGTCAAATTCCTTTTTCTACTTGTTTAACAGGCCAAGATCCGTGCAAGAGCAGCCCCTGCCTCAATGGTGGTACCTGCTACCCACGAGGTTCCTTCTACATCTGTACCTGTCTGCCAGGTTTCAATGGGGAGCAGTGTGAATTAGGTAAACTGATGCCATCTGGGTGCTGATGAACTCGAGTTTAAAGCTCTTGTACATGAGATCAGGTGTGCTTTGAAGTTGAAGGCTGCATGGACATTTGAAAAATTCTGCACTGAGGCCTTAATTCAGGACAATTAAATGGAGAGTCCCCCCATCTTCTCTCCCCTTTTCCCTCTCCCGTTAAAGTGCCCAGATATGTGCACACACACAGGGGTTAAAGGAGCTGTAAATGAACTGCAGGAGCTGGAATTCACAACATTGAATTAAAAAACACACCAAATAAAACAAAATAGACATTAATATTTAGGATACTTCCTTAAAAGCTTCCCATAGTTATTTGAAAGGCTGGTAAGACAAACTAATCCCAAAGTGACTGGGAAGCTGAGCACTGAAGAGAAACTTGAAATTTTTTGCAGGAAATTTTAAATATTATCATAATCATATGCATTTTTGGTACAAATGAATATTTTGATAACAATTTGAGTTGAAGAACCTCTTCCAGTTGCCTGTGACATGTTTGTACCTCCTGTGACTGTAGATTTCAAGAGACTCACCTATATAATTCAGAAAAACCAATCTTCCTTCCAGAACGCCAGCCAAAGTATGATAAAATGAGTGCAACAAGTACGACCCTGCATAAAATTTGACCAGACCATATTTTAAAATAGAAACATTTTTTTTTAAGCCTTCCACATGTTGCAGTAATTATTCCTAGTTGTTTGTTAGTTTGTAGATATGTCCAGCTTGTCTCTTATATTTTAATAAATGAACCACTACCAGCAGTTCATTTTTGCATGGAGATGTTTGTAAAATCTGCATTGAAGTTTAAGCTGTGATTGTTACAGAGGAACAATCGTTAGTGAACGTCATATGATCTTTATGAAGAGACACTAGCTTATAACCTGTGCAAAAGCAACCTTTGCTGAAAATAATTATATAAAATGAACTTGTGCTCCAATTTAAAAGGAGAAGACTAGGTATTTTAGCAGCTAGAGGAGGCAGGGACAGGTTTGATATTTGTTTACTGTGTAAGACCATGAGTGCTATGATGTTTTGTCCTTATCTTGATAAGATTAGACAAGAAAGAAATGAGAAATGCAAACTAGGAAGATGCCAGAGCCTGCTGCTCTGCAGACTGAAATTAGCAGTCTGTTTAATGCTACATGATAAGAGTTCCAATATTTGAGTTTCATGAAGATATGCAAGGTCCCTGGTGGTTAATGGGAATTTTTCTTGTGCCAGGGTCACACACACAAGTCAGATTTTCCAGCAGGAGAATGCTGTATGGCATTCCTCTTTCTCATCCACACAGTGACCCCTGGAATCTTTTGCAATACTTCATTCTTCTGCCCTGAACTGGTCCCACTCACCAGCCTGACTCAGGCTGCAGAACATTTCCCTTCTGGGAGTTGGGTGGGTGATGAAACCACTTTCTTTTAACACTGCAGATATCGATGAGTGCCAGTCCAACCCATGCAGGAACGGAGCCACCTGCATAGACGGCCTCAACACCTTCACCTGCCTGTGCCTGCCCAGCTACATTGGGGCTCTCTGTGAGCAAGGTAAGAGGTGTGCCCTAACCTGTGCTGCTGGACACCCATTTCTACCCCAACACCCTTCTGGAGTAAGAGGGCAAAGCCTCCCAAAAATGAGAAGGTGGAAGAAACCAACAAAAATCTGTGGGAAATCACCCATGGTGAGGAGAGCTCCTAGTTTTTGTTAGATTTCCCTGACTTGTGGTTCAGGGTTTTTCCCACATCTCATTCTGCTTAAGCCCTGTCCACGTGCTAACCTGAGTGGAAGCCATGTTGCCATGTACCAAATATAAACTGATACATTGGGCAATTTCTGTGTCAAAACAACAGCTCTCAGGTATTACTCTTTAGCAACAGTTTTCCAAGTGGAAAACTCCAAGACTGCTTGCTTATGCTGGCTTGCAAACTGCTGGGAAGACACAAGGCTCTCTCATTACTGTAGTGGTGGGAGCAGAGTTACTTTCTGGCTGTTTCTCTCTTAAAAAATTACATGCAGTGAGAACCCACCACCTTCAAAAAGCATCACTGAGATGTAGGAATAGTTTAGTGAATAAGACTGATTATATATTCATCATCTGGGGACCACAGCTTTCACAGCTTCATCCCAAAATTTTCGAAATTATTTGTTCAGGGGTTATTCTAGGAAAAGTAGGTGCAGGATTATCATTAAAAGAAGACTGTAAAAGGCTTTCTAAGCTGGACGATTGAAAAAGATTGAATAGCCAAGTGCCTTTAGTTAGAAAATTTCCTGCAAGAAACCCCACTGCATTTACAGGACACATCTACAGTGCAAGATGCTTACTCAGTATGTGGGAGGAGGAATAGGGTAGCAACTTTGAATTTATTTGATTTGTTCTGTCAATAAAATTAATGAAGGCATTTCCGTGGGAAAAAGAAATGGTGTATTAAAATGTGCTTGCTAAATTTATGAAAATATTTTTTTTCCTTTTCCTTCAGCTGAATGATTTTGGTCACATGTGACTGAACTAAACCTTTGGATTTGTTTAATTAATATTGTGTATTTTCAAGTTTGTTTCTCAGCTTTAGTGAAGAACAGTTTGCAAACTCTTCCAGCTCAACCTGTAGAGATTTGTTTGTAGGGATGAAAAATCTCAGAGCTGATCAGCTCCAGCATTTTCACTGTTTAACCTTTTCAGCAGTCTGGTTAACCTTGTAACTTGAGAAGGCTTTCTGAATCTTGTCTCCCAAATTAAAAATTGATGGTGTTTTCACACCAAAAGAAATAAATGTTCTCATTCTCTTCCTCCTCCCTTCATTCCAGCAAATCCATAGTAGTGAGTGGCTCTGAGTGCCATGGTAGCTTTAAGCTGCTTTTTATGACCAACCTGAGAGTGCATTTTAGGTGGTTAATGGGAACATTTCCTAGTTTGTCAATCAGAACCAGAGCTGTGTTCTCTCAGCTTTGGAATTTAAATTTCCTCCACTTAAAGTCCTGCAGTGGTTTGGGACTTGGGAAAAGGTTTTAGTGCCAAATTTCCACTCCACCAGACAAAATAAAACTGTGTTGGCGATTCAGACATGGCTGTCTGGCAAGCAGGCTTTATTTCAAGGCATCAGTCCTGACCTCACTAGATTTAAAGACCAGCCAGGACGACAGAATGTGCACCTCAGTGCCACAGGAAAGGTGGAGCTCTGCACACCAAGATTATATTTCATTACTTTCTTTTTTTTTTTTTAAATTTCAAATAAACTATTCATTTTAGAAAGCATAAAAGAAAAAAACAACCAAACAACAGGCTGAAGGGATTTCTTAGGCACAGTGCTGAGCATTCAGAATGCCGTGGGAGGGAATGGGAGCAGGGAGCATCGATTGCCTTTGGAAATGAAGCTCAAAGTAGGAGATCACCATATCTGCACCCACTACACTGGTGCAGAATTAAATGCAGAGCGCAGAATTTCACCCAAATGCCCCTCTGGGACTGCTCTGGACTAAGGGATCTTCGACAGGGGTATCATGCTGGTGTCAGCATTTGAAGGGGATGTGACCAGGGGACAGCACAGCTGAACGTCGGGGAGTTCTGGCAGGTGCTGAAGTCAAAGGAACCTTCTGGATGATCTAATCCAGGCTGAAGCAAATCAGTCCTGGGACTCAGGGAGCTGGAACTGGCTCCCTGACAGCCCTTCCTCTTGCCAGGTGGAAAGAGTTCAGCAATCTGAGCCTGGGAACATCTTCCTGAAGAGAGCTGAATTTGTCTGATGTTAGAAATAGTGCAGCTGAAAGTTCCTTAAAAAGTTGCCTTTAAGCTAGATTGTTAGCTCAGTTAAGACAGCATCACTTCTGGTGCAGGTGAGATTAAAAGGGGTAGTATCCTCTTTTGCCTACCATCTGCATCTTTTCGAAGGAAAGAAGCATATTCTGCTTGTTACTTGCTGACATTTGAACGTCACCTCTTAAAATTCATAAATATCCCCAAAACACTTTTTCAAAGAGTGATAAGACACTACAGTAAATCTTGGTGTGAGTTTTATTCTGGGAGAGCCATCAGTCTTTCCATTGTCATCCCTCTGTTAAAAGCCCCTATGACAACTCTCAGGAAATGGTAGAGACTTGCAATTTGAACCTGAATTTTAAGAATGAGTTCTGTTTATGAGAACTAGATGAGCACCTCTGTGGATTTTCCTCTTCCTTCCTTGGCTGGTTAGAGTTTCCTTTTCTCTTTCTCCTTTTGCTGCTCTAGCTGGTATCTACCTGCTGTCAAGGAATGTTTTAAGCTTAAGGTCTGGCTTCCTTGCAGCTGGATGTGAGTGCAAAAATGGCATATGTGTGTTTGTAACAGGATGAGCCTCCTCGGGATAATTCAACCAGCTGCTCTCTTCCAGGTTCTCAAAACAAAACAACTGTGGTTTTTAACCATTCTATCAGGAATTCTGTGTTCTTATAACCTAAGTTCATTGTTTCAATGTCTGTGATTACTCCAGTCTCATCTAATTCACTTTGTTCCCAGGGCTTGGTTGGTTGAGGTTGAAGTAATTGAGTAGGGCTCAGGGAAAAGATACTTTCTGAAAACAGATGGTCTCTTACTGATGTCCATCAGCTAAAAAGAGATTATTTTGGATATTTACTAGAGAAATGGTTTTCTCCTCGAGATGTGTGGGCTAAGTGGCCTCTAGCATTTCCTCATTAGCTGAAGGCAGAAAGTCACTGATAAAATTCACAGTGAGTAAGAATCTCATTAAGTTCTGGTACCTGTGTCAGTCTTTATTTCCTTTAAGCCTCTTCTGGAATTTCTTTAAAGACAATGGATCTTTTGTCAGCAGCTACTGAAAAAGTAGTACCTATTCATGTATCGAACGTACAGAGAAGTATTTTTTTAATACAGTGTTTAGGGATGTTGTTACACATATTCAATTGCAGTTATAGAGAACAGAAGCTGTGAGAATAACTCCTTGCACACACCACTGAAAACCCCTGTAAATTGTCATAAATCCTAGACGAGTTTTAAAACACCACAAGTATGGTGAGCAGTGTTTCAGTTTTTCCATCACATGCTGAGATAAGGTTACAGAAGTCTGTGATTGGGTACACAATGAACGTGGAATATTGCATTCAATGAATGCTTGTACCTACTCTGCTCACTGTGGTTGGGTCAGAAAATTTACAGCCAGCTGCAGTTAAGGTCTCCTGGTTCAGTAAAGGCACTAAAAATTATGCCCATATAGAACCCTTTTACCTTTTTGTTGCCCTTTTAGCTTTGTTCATTGAGTAAGGGATTCACAGCGAGGACACAGTACTACAGAGGTGAAATTGTCCTGACATTTTTACTTGCGTTACTTTGCATTTTTCATCCTCTATGACCTTGAGTATTCCTTTTCCCATTCATTTTTCTCCTCTTCTCATCAACCTCTCCTCTAAGAAAAAAACCATCAACCCCCAAAAACATCACCACCACCAACAAATTCCAAAAGCAAAATACCCCAAAAAACAAACCCCAGAATTTCCAACTGCTCCCCCAACCCCAAACAAAAAAATCCTCTTTTCCCCCATCTGAAAACATCATGTATTTTAGAGCCATCATTCCTGTTTGTTTGTTTGTTTTTTTTTTTTCTTTTTTTAGTTTTCGGATATACAAAGGTGCAGAAGTTACCTAACTTTTCTCTTTGACACTGTTCGGCACCTTTTAGACTAAGAAGAGAAATTGTGTTATTTATGATTCATGCTCAGGCCATTATATCTCATTTTGTAAACACAGTCCTCTCAGTTTTGTATTTTCAAGCCTCTTTGCCTCCCCAATGTGCCTTTCATCAGATCTTCTCTCAAATTCTTCACTTCTCCCCTAGCAGAGGCCAGGGAAGGCTTGATCAGAATAGCCTAGAAATCCTCTCTGGCCGTGTTTTTCTCAGCTCCTTGTTATTATCTGACTTGTTTCCTGTGGGACAAAGGAGTTCCTGAACAAGATAAATAATAAAATCTTAAGTGCCTTCGCAAAGGACATAGGTCAGTTAGTCAGCCTCGTGTGGTTAAACAAATGTTCTAGAAAGCCCAAGGCAAACTAAACTTTAAAAATTACCTAGATGCCAGAGATTAAAGCTGTGTCTGCAGCCTGCACCTCACACAGAATACAAAGAGGGAAAAGATAAAAAAACCTAACAATTTAGTTATATAGATTACATTCCTTTTTTCATAGCTGGGATGACTCAAGGCACAAGCAGTTTTCTATAGTTCAGTTTCCTGGAAATAGAACGGAGATAATCAGTGTAAGCTTTATTTATTTTATTTTATGCCTTTGTATCTGGTACATTTATGTCAATACTGATGACTTTTGGGAAATTATTTGGATATTAGACTCCTAAGACAATGACTACACTATTAGTGTCAGAGAAATTCTGATAAGCCTCTGACGTGATATGTTTGCACTTTGAAATCCGTTTATGAACATGCAAAATCTAGTTTGTGTCATGGGGATTTAAACCCTTTTTTAAAAAAATAGACTATTTGGTGTGTCAGGATGTAAATGGCCTTTTCCTGCTGTGAATTAAGAATCAGCTCTGTGCTGTGAGAAACTATTTCACAGCCGTATTTTAGGGGATAGCAGCTCAAACCTAAGTAATCCCTTAGTTAAGGTATTTGCAGCCATCTGCCCTTGGCATATTTTGCAATATTTGGCTGTTTCTGTACTAATGTAAAAAAGAGCCCTTTTGCCCAAAGCATGTTATTGACCAGTGACTGCATTGGCTTACTGAAAATGAGAAATCCAGTTTCCAGCCCAGAACATCTCCACAACTCTGGAAAGGCCAAAACAGTTTGCTCCAGGCGCAGTTTTGCTCGGGGGATTGATAAAACTTGGTGGGAAGAGGCCGATTCCTGTTGGGTGGATGGCTGGGTGGGGTGGGGGAGGCCAGGCCTTGTGTTTCTGTTCTTCAGGGTGAGCTGAGATAGCTGTGGCTGTAGCATACTGTAATCTCGTCCTGAAATGTCCTTGTGATGCCATTGCATCTGTCATGGCTCGAAACTCTTTGTATTTCCCCTGTTGTTTCACCCACTCCTCCCCAAAACTCCCTCTTATCACTGGCAAGTCCTTCCCATCCTCAAGCACATTCGGACATCACATTTGTTTTGCCCATCTTATTAATGCTGAATTTTTCCCGTGATTCATCCTTGAAGAAGCAAACTTGGAACTGAAACTCTTGTTGTTTTTTGCCATCCATTCTGTTTACAGCTGCCTAACCTTGACAAAATAATTAGCATCAAATCCATGGGTTGTTCCTGTTCCAAGGCTTGTGTTTATTTCTCTTTGAGCTGAAAGGATATAGTGGCTGGTGTGAATTCTCTCTGTGATGCATTTTTATCAGCACTGTGCCTCATGCAAGTACAGACAACTCGCAATTTCATTACTTTATATTTCAGCTTTGCAAACTTCCTAACAAATTGATGCCTAAAGTTGACTACATCAAGGAAGATGGGTTCTGGGGGAGGATTTGGAGGTAGGAGCTCAGAAAGATAATATTGCAGGTTTGCTTCTGCAGGCTGAACAATCACAATAATTTCTCTTCACATAATTTTCGGTTGTCAGTCTCTTCCGAAGTTAGTCAAGTCACTTGAAGAACCATTTGTCCTTGCAAGTAAAAATTCCCATCCCCACAAATAAGCTCGGAAAACTGATGAAGTGTAGGTTCACTGCAGTCCAACATCCAGGCATTCCATCCATCCAGGGTTATGGATGAAGGCATCCTCCTGAAATTGCCCAGGTTCAGCCTAATTTGATCCCTGTAGACTCACAAATTTTCAAATTACAATTGAACTCCTTAGATAAGCAATATTCTCAAAGTTTGTGCTGAAACTGGGTAAGAAAAACTGCCTAAAAATGAGGTCTCAATGACAAATGTTTGCTTTCATGTGCCTTAACAGATGTTTTTTTTCTCAAAGCTTTGTCCCATGGAAAATCCATTGGTGTAGACGAGATTTGCCTGGTTTTGGTGAATTGACCAAATGTGCCTGGTTTTGGTGCGTTGACCAGGATGTGCTTTGTGTGTTTGCTGCAGACACAGAGACCTGTGACTACGGCTGGCACAAGTTCCAGGGGCAGTGTTACAAGTACTTCGCTCACCGGCGCACGTGGGACACGGCGGAGCGGGAGTGCCGCCTGCAGGGAGCACACCTCACCAGTATCCTGTCCCACGAGGAGCAGATCTTTGTCAACCGTGCGTACCCACGGGGCCCCTCTGCCCCACATCTTGGGTGTCACAACACCACAGGGATCTGAAGGTGTCGGGGAGCAGACAAAGGAGGGGCATGGAGATGGGGAAGGGTCTAGACAGGAGCTGGGGGCACTTGGGCTGGTCAGTTGGAGAAGAGGAGACTGAAGTCATCGTGGTCTCCAGCTTCCTCCTGAGGGGCATCTCTGATCTCCGGTCCCCAGGACAGGGACAGGACTCCAGGAAATGGACCCCTGAAGTTGTGTCAGGGCTGGTTTAGGTTGGATTTTAGGGAAAGGTTCTTCCCCCAGAGGGTGCTGGGCACTGCCCAGGCTCCCCAGGGAATGGGCACAGCCCTGAGGCTGCCAGAGCTCCAGAAGCATTTGGACAGATCTACCAGGGATGCCCCAGGTGGAATTGTTTGGGTCTGTTCAGGGCCAGGAGCTGGACTGGGTGATCCTTGTGGGTCCCATCTCGCTCAGGTATTCTGTCTCTAAGCAAGAGGGGTCACTGAGAGTTCAGAGCTGGTGAGATCCCCTCCTCACCACTCAGGTTTTACATCTCCAACTTAAAACATACTTTTAGAATGTTTAAAAGGCACACTTTATGTTATAAACATTTACTTCTGCAGTTAATACAAGTTTTCTATCACTATTAAGTTATTATTTGTTAAGTTGCAAACACCTTTTTGGGGGAGGTATGAAAATAGGAGCTTTTGTTTTGGCATTGAAAGTTTTTGAAAGTTTTTTTTCTGGAAACTTAAGCTTTTTTGTGCATATGACATCAAGCCAATGCCACCATACATCATATTAGGCATAAAGAAATAGCTGCTGTGCTGTATTGTAAAATTTAGACAACACTGGTCACAGCCTAACCAAACCTTGAAAAATGTAGATTAAAATATGTGATTTTAATTTCTTTTCTTTTCTTCTCCTCATATGTTCTCAGGTAGGAAATTAGTTCTGTTTGCCTTGGTAGACATCACTGGGAGTGAAGAGACAGGGTCATTTAAACCTGTTACATGAGAATCTGCATTTTTATACACATCCAAAATTAAGATCAAAAAGCTGAAAAAGAGCCTCTAAACCAGTCATTAGCACAAAGAGCAGAAGAATCTTAAGAACAGGATGTCTGATTCATTCTGTATAAAATTATTTTCTTTGGTGAAATCTCTTCCATTTATGGGAAGGTTAATAAAAATACCCTTCTGGTTCCCTAGGTATTGGCCATGACTACCAATGGATTGGACTCAATGACAAGATGTTTGAGCGTGATTTCCGCTGGACTGATGGTAGCCCACTGGTAAGATGCCTTTGAGCTGAAATCACTCACTCATTTCTTTTTGTGGTGGCTTATCAAATTCCCACCAGCAATGAGGAAAGCTGCATGAAAAAAAATCCAACCAAAAAAACCCCCCTCTCACTAAATATGGACCCAAGAAAGTGACCAGTAAATTCATTTTGGGACACCTAATATTTTGTGGTTTAGCTCTAAGGTCTTGTTCTTAGTTCCTGTTATTGTATGTGTGGGAAGTCTCAAAGCTTTCAAACAGAAACACTCAAAAATCTGGGACTGTGGTAATTTAAGGGTCTCTGCTGGAGCTGGTTTGCGTTCTTTTCTTGCACAAGGCCATGTGTGGCAATTCTCCTCACTCACCAGGACACATTTTTGGGTCATGATCTGGCATTCAAGCTCTTGCCTTTGCTGGGTCTCTGGGGTGCACAGAAGAGCTGCACAAGTATTTCTGGAGCCTGCTCTGTGTGGCAGCTCTGCAGCAGCCATTCTTAGCTGGTTCAGGAGGCCTGTAACCCATAACTCACCCTTAAAATTTTAAGATGCTGTTGATATCTCTTGCTGACTTTAAAAAACAAAGGAAAATCAGCAGAAGGAGAGAGAAAACATCTTCACTCACCATCAACAAGCCTAAATCAAAGAGCTGATGGGCACAAGAAATGATAAAACTCTTGCCCATTCAAAATAATCCCTTCTTGTAGGAGGGACAGGTGATTTATTTGCTGTTGAGCACCCACTGAAGAACATTACGTTAAGAGAAAGCCCAGACTGGTTATTATTTTCCCTTCCAGTTGTGAACTCTTAAATCAGAGAGCATCTGGGCACACCTGTTGTTGCTGCAGACCATGTGGTCTGCAGTGTAAATAAGATAAATGCTTATATATTCCAAAGACAGATTTGTTGTGCCACTGATGAATCACTCTGGCATAGTGGAAGGTGTCCCCTCTGCCCATGGCAGAGAATTGGAATGATGTGATCTTTAAGGTCCCTCCCAATTCAAACCATTTTATGATTTCATGAATTTGAGGAAATTAAAATTGGAGCTGAGATCCTATTTTTTAAATTCAAGCTACTGACTGAATAGGGCATTATATTTTTACTGTAATTTTCAATTTTAAGAAATTAAGATATTCTAGGAACGGAGTAGTACCATCTGTCCAACAGATTTCTGTTTTGATTGACCTTTTTTCCACCTAATTTTTCTTTCATTTTCTAACAACTTCCCTCTGTCTCTTCCTTCGGAAACAATTTAGGTGTCTCTTGAAATCATTTATGTTCATTGCTTCAATAGATTTTCCTCATAACTTATTCCATCTGGTTTCTGGATCCCATGGTTCTGAGCAGCTGCCTCATTTGTTCCTTTTTTCCCTGGCTTTTAACTCATTTCTCATACTTTGTAACTACTCTTGTGGTTACAGTGATTTATTACTTCTCTAGTAATTAATTGGAATAATGACATAATTAAATATATGAAGAAAATCTATTTCCCTGATGATGTCCTAAAATTGGAGTGATTTTAAATACTATGCAGGTAGAAAATTTGTCTTTTATGTATGTGCAAGTGAGCAGAATTCGTGATGGCTTTAAATGCATTAGAATAATTTGTGATCATAAAAATCAGCATTATTACACCAACACCCAGGTTCCAGCTTGGATTTCTGAAAAAAGAGGTGTCTCTTGCCTATAGCCAAAATTTAAATAGCCTTCATGTGTTTTATGTATCAGGGTGCGTCTGTATTCAGCTGTTTCTGAATTTGTTTCCCAACTCTATGCATTCTCCAGAAAGTATTATCTGCCCACAATTCTATTCAACACTTATGGCATGGGTGAAAATTTGTCAGGCCTGCTGGGGATCCCCCTAATATCAGTTTTCTTGGAGATACTATCACAAAAATGATCGTGCAGCTACAAGTGGTACACATTCATCTTTATCTTGATACTTCTTTGAATTTTCTCCAATAACAGCTTGATTCACTCCAAGAAATCATGCTTGCATGACTTTATGAGGTTTTATGGTTTAAAAATAAACCCCTAACAGTTCTGATGCTTTGTAGAGTTAAAAGAAAAAGCAAATTAACAACAACAACAACAACAACAGCAACAAGACATGTTGGGGGTCCAATTTTCTCCTTTATATGAATTTTCTTTCTGAACCAAAACAAGCCCATAGAATTGTGATTTGGGGATTCTTGAAACACAGAAGCCACTACTGGAGATACAGAGCAAGGTTTATATTACTTTGCTACTCATTTCCCAGCAACATAAGGAAACCAACAGAAATAATCAGCACATAGACAGCAACTCTTTTGCCACGTGGTATTTTATTGGCAATTTTGGGAAAAGGGATCAAATTCCTTTTTTTTGCTTTCTTTTTGTTTTTGCACCTAGAACGTTTTCCAACCAATACATTCAATGGAAGGAAATCACTAGATTTTTGACATTTTCAGCCCCTGACAAGTTGTGTTTTTCTACTTTTTTTTAAACTGAGGCCAAGAGGCAGACACCATTAAACATGATATTTGGGCAAAGCATGTACATGAGAGTATAGAATTAAAGTTCTTACTGGGAAACCTACCCTGAACCTAAAGTAGTCTTGACAGGCTCTCAGACCTTCTGGAAAGGACTGTTTAAGTGCCTAATAGTGGACTAAGTATAGTCAGTCACTTTTGATACTTTGGAATTCTTTCTTTTTCACTCCTATAGAAAATACCGTCTGGTAACAATTCATCAAAACCAGCAGCAGTAGTCAAAAAAAAAAAAAAAAAAGCAAGCAAAAAAACCCCCTGTACTCCTGTGCACATTTTTTGTGCTTCAACTGGAATTTATGTTGAACTTGGAAAAATAATGCCAGTAAGCAAGTTTTGAAAAAGATGAAGAGTGATCTTGTAAATACATGCTTTGACTCTCAGAATTCCTGGTGGAAAATGTTGGTGTCTTGAATAATGAAGCAAGTACAATCAAATCCAGTGAGAAAGCAAGAAATAGTATTTAAATCTTCTTGGCCCACATGACTTTTGTCCATATTTGCATTGAGTCTGCCTGTGTTCCATTAAAAAAAGAACGCAAACTTTTAGGACAAGAAAAATAAAATAGGAACAGGCCCACTCCTAAATCACAATATTACAGGTTCTGCTCCTGAATAGAGAACTTGAGGAGGCTTTTTGATCTACCTCACTGAAATGTCTGATGCATCGTTATCTGTGAGATTTCAGGGGGGTTTGGCAAGTTTATTTCTTAACTGTAAGGTGTTTTTTAATTCAAAACTAGCAGTTTCCTGCCTTTGAGGCAAAATGGCACAATCTTATGCCAGGGGCTGAGTTGTGAAGACAAAACTTCACCATCTGCTGGTAAAACACACATTTTCAGCTTGTTACACCCACTGCAACCCAAACACAGACTGGGCTTGAGAAGAACAAAATTACTTGAATAAAGTAGTTGTGTCCTACTGCTCATGCTCTAAAGCTTGTCAGCTCAGGTGACATTTCCCATAAAGAAAATGGTTTTCAGGTAATTGATGTATCATACTGAATTTTTTTTGGCCAGGCCAATTTCCTTATATTTGTCCTTTATTTGGAAGTTTCTTTAAAAACAAATTGGGGTCTTCTTGGCTAAGGCCAGAACTTATCTTGAAAGTGCTTCTTGGCTAAGCTTTTGTCCACTGAGCAGAATAAAATAGGCTATAAGTACAGTAAGCTGTGGGATCCATTGACTGCTCACATGTGTCTGATCTGTTCTGATTTGCTGTGCTGTATCTGCATAGCAGGAAGCAATCTTTTCTCACCTACATCATGTCTCTGCTCTCTCTTTTTAGTTATTTTATTTATTTATTTATTTTTCTGTTTTTGAAAGAAAGAGCTTTTCAGTGGTTCTGTTGGTTGGGAGAGGTGGATTTGTGTTTTGGAGCTGATGAGTCACATAACACAACAGTTTTTTGGTTTACCAATCCTTTCCTTTTTTTATTTGAAGGGCAAGGAGTTGTTGACAGCCGTGTTAGTGCAGCACAAAAAGTGGGTGTCCTTTCAGGAGATCCAGATCCTCACATGTGGGGCAAGTTCAGTGAGAGCTGGAGATGAGGGGCCGCTGCCACGAGCCTGGGCTGGGACTGGGAGCAGCATCTGAGGTTGTGTGGACAAGCAGGAAGCTGCAAACTCTGGCAGATCTGCCTGGTCCCTGATTTCAGATGATTTGTCTCAAAGGTGGAGACAGATGAGAGCAGGCCCTGAGGTGTGCTTGGAGAACTCGCAGCACCCCAGCTCTTTCAGAGCTTTGTTGTTCATTATTTCTTGAAAATCAAGCCAATTTCTGCTCAAGATGTTTCAGGTATGGTTACATGGATAGATTCAGGAGGCAGCAGAGAGTAACACAGTGGTTTTTTGAGCATGTTTTGCTAGCTCTGCTTTTCTTCTATTCAGGGTAGTTATAGGGCTGTTCTGTTGGCTTTGGTGTGGGAGAACATTATTTTCCCTCTGATTTACATTCTACAGTGGAATGGAATGAAATTGGCTATATACGTAGTCTTTATTTACATTTAGAAAATTACAGAATCTAAATTGTTCTTGCACTTTACTGTACACTTTTCTCCCAGCATTTCTCGAACAGTGAACAACTCTTTTACGTATGTGTCAAGGACACTCTTCATCCCACAATTATGATACAAAGCTCTAAGCAGTAAAAACAAACACACTTGCGAAAAACCATAGCGATGCAGGAGAAGGAAGCAAGGCCCAAACACTCTCACAATTGTGTGAGCAGAGGAATTTGCCTACTTGGACCTTTTTATACTTTAAATATGATGCAATACAAACCACAGAACAACAAAACTTACATTATCAGTGGAGGCATTTAATAATCGATCAAAGGGAGAGGGGACACAACGGGGCTCTTGAAAATACTCCAGCAAAATCGAATTTAAATAATAATTCCCTTAGCTCCATGAATGGTAACTTTAACAGCTGTAAAGCACACCCATCCTAATAGAAAAAAGAAAATAAGAAAAAGAAAAAAAAGGGAAAAAAAATCTGGTGTTGCTTTTGGCAGCTCCTGTTTTGTGTTTGCTAAGGACCCTTGTGAGCAGGCACACCAGAGAAAGAGCCCTTTGGACTATTCATGTTATGGATTAAGCACATAGAGCAACTTGGGGCAGTGCCCAGGGCCCCCCTGCCCCACGAGGGGGGCTATTCACATCCTCTGGAAAATGCNGGAGAATGCTGTTGATAATGTGTGCTTTGTAGGGCGGTGAGCTCACTGCTATTACATAAGATTGGTGCTGTAATAAGGAGCTGGCCGGCTCTGTGGCCAGATTGTCTGTCACTGGGAGAATGCTGCCAGCCAGGAAAGGGACGGGGCATATTGCCACTTTTAAAACTGTCCAGAGACCCTGCCTTGGTTTTTCAGCACCAGAGCATTTATGCTTTGTGTTCTGCAAAGCTGGTTCCTCAGACTGTCAGTGTTAGTTAGCTACATTAAAAAAAAAAAAAAATTAAAAAAGAAGGAAAACAAACCAGAAACTTAATTCTGGCAGAAACAAAGCCTTCTCTTTTCCTTCCTTTATTGGTCAGTGAATCAGAAGGCTTTAACTTGAGCAAATCTGTAACTGCACCCCTCTCAGAAAGAGTAACTTCATTGAACACACACACACCAAAAAAAAAAAAANTTTGCCTACTTGGACCTTTTTATACTTTAAATATGATGCAATACAAACCACAGAACAACAAAACTTACATTATCAGTGGAGGCATTTAATAATCGATCAAAGGGAGAGGGGACACAACGGGGCTCTTGAAAATACTCCAGCAAAATCGAATTTAAATAATAATTCCCTTAGCTCCATGAATGGTAACTTTAACAGCTGTAAAGCACACCCATCCTAATAGAAAAAAGAAAATAAGAAAAAGAAAAAAAAGGGAAATAAAATCTGGTGTTGCTTTTGGCAGCTCCTGTTTTGTGTTTGCTAAGGACCCTTGTGAGCAGGCACACCAGAGAAAGAGCCCTTTGGACTATTCATGTTATGGATTAAGCACATAGAGCAACTTGGGGCAGTGCCCAGGGCCCCCCTGCCCCACGAGGGGGGTTATTCACATCCTCTGGAAAATGCTGTTGATAATTAGTGCTTTGTAGGGCGGTGAGCTCACTGCTATTACATAAGATTAGTGCTGTAATAAGGAGCTGGCCAGCTCTC
>VZTZ01049359.1:90568-100754 GCA_013400955.1 Drymodes brunneopygia
CTGTCCAGAGACCCTGCTTTGGTTTTTCAGCCCCAGAGCTTTTATGCTTTGTGTTCTGCAAAGCTGGTTCCCCAGGCTGTCAGTGTTAGTTAGCTACATTAAAAAAAAAAAAAAATTAAAAAAGAAGGAAAACAAACCAGAAACTTAATTCTGGCAGAAACAAAGCCTTCTCTTTTCCTTCCTTTATTGGTCAGTGAATCAGAAGGCTTTAACTTGAGCAAATCTGTAACTGCACCCCTCTCAGAAAGAGTAACTTCATTGAACACACACACACCAAAAAAAAAAAAAAAAACCTTCAAAAGGCATGGAGTATTGTAGGGAAGGAGCCTGCCTCTGAGGGTTAAGTAAAGCAAACAAACTAAAAAAGTGCTGTAGTCAGCTGCAAACAAAAAGCTCATTGTGCCCATGTCCCAGAGGATCCTTGAAGAAGGAGATTTTAAACCTACCAAATATTTTGGTTCTGCGCTGCAGTCAGTCATTATGGCCCCTTTTTAAGATGCTCATTTGACCTGCATTTAAATGGAGGAGAACTATATAATGTTATTAATGACAGGTATATTTTTGGTTCAGGATGTCGTAATGAGGGCCTCTTGGACAAAGTGGGGTATTGTCTTGTTTTTACCAGGGGGGTCGGCAGTCACTTCAGAGACTTGTTAGTGCTGGGCTGAAATTACTCTGGGCTAAAATTCTTGGACAGCTTCAAACCTGCAGTAATTGTTGACAAAGTGCAGGATTTTCCTTTTTTTTTTTTTCCCCCAATTGCTCTCCTGGTAGATGTTCACAAAAAGATTAGGTCACACCCCACACAATTTGCATCACACTGCTAATATCTATATCTATATCTATATATATTCATGTCAATGTGACTCCAGAAAGAACATGAATTACACCAAACCAACACTCACCACCTTGCTTTCTTTGCCACTCATTTTTACCACGATTTCTCAGCTGTTAAAGTGACTTCTGAGAGCCCAGCACACACAGCATACCCTCAGAATGGAATTGTACAGTGTGTAATAAAAACTATTATTCTGAAAACAAAACATGGTAAAGAGTAGGTAAAAGTCCACGGCTTCATTTAGCTCTGAAAGAGTTAATGAAAGTGTCTTCTCCGTTTAATTTTGGCGCGGGCTTTGCAGCGAGTAGACAGCGGCACCTAGTGGGATTTCATTGCCACACTAACCATTTTCTCCTTCTCATGGAAAAATCGTCATTCTGTGGTACCGTTTTAAAAAAAAATCCCAGAGCTGGTCATCTACTCCACCATACAATCATTTCTTCCCAAAACTAGAGGATTGACAGTGCTTTTATATTTCCATTTTGCCAGGTAGCCTTTTCTCCCACTGGTTTAATTTCAATTAATTAGATTTCTCTCCCAAATTATTTATTTTTTGCAGAGTTCTTCCTGCTTATTCAATCTGCAATCACTTCTCATGGACGCCCATAAACACACAGACATATGTTTTTCAAGGTCCTTTTCTTGTTTGCAAGCTGCTGCACAGGACTCAAAAGGTTTTTCAATACATTCCATCTCTCTGTTACCAAAAAACCCAACCCCTGCAAGCGAAATCTTTTGCAGAAGTCCTTAGCAAAGTTCCCCCTGGGAGATTGTCTTGCTCACAGTGTGACTCAGTCATGGGGAGTGTTGGGCTCCTGCCTGGGCCAAACACTGCCAGGTTCCCAAATCCAATGCAAATAAAACTCAGATTAGGAACTAAAGGGAAGGCATTCAACTATGACCTAAAAAAAATCAGGATCACGACGTGATTTTTGCGTGCACTTGTAGATAGGTTTAAATATAGGAGCTGTCTTCAAATTGGTTTGAGTTTCTCCCAGCAAACAGTTATGTTCACTCTTGGTTTCTCCTTCGGGCAATTTTTTTGGCATCTGTCTGAATCCTGCATGTGATCTTCCCTGTGATCTTCCTCCTTAGGGCATGACCCATGCCTTAAATCAGGGTATGTGCTTCAGCACTCACTGAATGGAGTTTTTAATCTCAAAAGTGCTTTTGGTGAGTTCTGTCAGACTGCTCCCATTCATAAAATTAAACAGAGAAATCATTTGGAGGACTGGAGGGAACTGCAGTGAAATAGCCTGCACTATAACGTAGTTTATTGTCTTTCCCATGTAAAAATGCATGCAATTACTAGGTGACCTTGATGGAATTATTTCAGACATTGCCAAATCTTCACAGAAATCTGGTTGATTTTTTTCCCCTATGGAAAAGAAATGCAATCCCATTCAAACTTTCCAAGAGTCTTCTGTACCAGCATCTGTGCTGTACAGCGGCATTAGTCACAAATGAGGGTTTCCTGGACTGATCCATGTGCTCACTGCAACCTCGTGCTGATCTTGTTATAGTTCAGCCATGCAGTAATTCCCGAGACTCGCTGAAAGTGAAATGTAATTTTTACTTAAGCTGTCCAACTATTACAACTTCTACAGCGAGGGACTCATTCAGGGCCTTTCCTGACAGAGATTTCTAAAACTTTGTCTGCTATTGTGTTAAAAAATGCGGAAAAAAAAGTGTATTCCTGTTCTTATCAGAGCTATGGTAGGAGAAGAAAAGGGTGATACCAATAAGGTTTGCAGTGCTGGTTTCAGCTTATTGATAAATACCAGGCAGGAAATGTTGCTTCACTTTCAGATGAGATGGCACAGAAAGTATCTAGTCAGCCAGTCCTTACACCTTGCATTGTTGTTTTTCCTGTAATTTGCCTCATTTGTCTTGCATTAAGGAGGAATCAGATAGGGAAGTAGCCAGAGTGAAAGAAAATAAAAATCATAACTGCAAGCTCCAAAAAGTGCCAAAACAGATTTGTACTTTAAGCTTATTTAAACATGCTGAAAACACACTTCCTTTCCCCAGAAGGAAAAGCCTTAACCTGTAAATCTAAATGGATATATTTCAAGTAAATTATTTCCTAGCTTCTGTCGTGTGCAGAAGATTACTGGCCTTTACACAATACCGAGGTCAAGCAGTAAAGTTTTGTTGGCATCAGTGGTTTCTTTTATTGTGCTTCGTTAAACACAGTGCTTGTTGACTGTTTTGGAGTGCAAAATCTGAGTGATTGATCTCAGGCACTTGATAAGCCTTTTGGAGATCAAGGAATGGCTGAAATTTCTAGAGGAGTGTCTCAAAGCTGAGACACTCCTGGATTCACCTGGGCAGTGCAAGCACCAGAAAGAGCTGAGTGGATTACCCATTAGTAAGGAAATGAGCCCATCAAGAAAGGCTGCTTATCTGAGAATTTACATAGCAAACCTCCCACAAGGTGGGATCTTGTCCATGATGGGAAGATTATGCTCCCTCTGTTTATTTAGCATCCATCTGAATGAGAACAGGTAGTGACTGGCTAAGAAAGTTTTCTGCTTTACAGGTCTTGCTATAGTCCTGGCTTTTTTAGCTCCTTTTATGTGACAAGTCAGTCTGCCATACAACATGTCTGTGAGTTTATGCAGTGCCATATAAGGAAATCCTCCCCAAAAATGTGGAACTTAATAAAATGTCCTCATGGGCTTTTGAAACCATCGTATCCAAACTCCTCCTGTGAGGCAAGAGAATCACATTTTCCCTGTTTTATGGGCTGTGAATGGCCAGCCAAATGCATTGTCTAGTGCCACCTCTCTCACTGAAGAGCTGCATCCCAACTCAGCTCCAGCTCTAAGTCGTGGACCATCCACACTCTGCAGGAACATTTTCAGGGCCTTTTAGCAGAGAGAGTCAGAATATATCCAATATGACTGAGAAGGCTTTGATTTCAAGAATAAAACCAAAAAAGCACAAGTAATATTAACTAATTACAACAGTATAATTAAAGGCTTAACGATGATAAACTACATCCTGAAATGATGATCAGGCAGACTGGTGGCTCCCCAAGGACCAAATGAAGGTACAGGGACCAAACGCCTGTCCCTTGGGCAAGGTCATGCAGTCAGCTGATTACACAGAAACCTCAGGTTTTTAAGGAAAAGTCCTAACCACCCAACACTGGGGGTGTTGAGAGCTTTGCAGAGTGGGTAATGCAGTGATGCCTGCCTGAGCCCGAGGTCTGTGCTTGACCAAGGACAAATTGTGATAAATAAAATAGAGAATAAAAAATTTCAGCCAATTTTGGTGTCAGTTGGGAAGGAGCTTGGAGCAACCTGGTCTAGTGGGAGGTGTCCCTGCCTGTGGCAGGGGGTGGGACTGGATGATTTTAAGGGTTCCTTTCAACCCAGACCATTCTGACATTCTGTGATTGCTCTGGACCTCCCTCTCCGCAGCCACTTCAGTGAAACATGCTGGAGGAGAAATGTGGTTAGCCAAACCTCCTCTGAAGTACATTTTGAGTCTGGTACATAATTAAGATTATATGTCCAGAAATAAACAGTCTGGAAATGCATTTTAATACAGAGTAAAACTCACTTCTGTTATGGTAATGTTACTTAAAAACCAGAGTAGTGACAGTTTGTAGGTCACTCTATGCAATTACCCAGTATGAATATTTCTGATAAGGACTAAAAATCTTAGAGCAACTTTTCTTCCATATATTCACTGAGTATTTGATTATATTTAGGCTTTGTCTTATGAATGATACAGCTAAGGGCATTGCCAAAGGTTTTTTCCCATCAATTATTTGCTGATATGGGTGTACTGGAGATGGTGCAGTCACCCCAGATCTACACTAGTGAAAATCAGAGTCATTCTTATGGTCATGCAAAGATCTAATCCATAAGAGAAAAGCAAAATATCCATTTATTTGTCTAGCAGCCTATTCCATTCAAACTGTGAGAATCTCCTCGTATCATTGTCCCATTATCAGTGTCTAAATAAGGAAATGAAAAACTACAGAGGGGCTGGGTGGAGACCTAAGAAAGCAATTCAGCAGTCTGGAACTTCCTCTGCTAAGCAATTTTGGCACCAGACCTAGGCAAAATCAGAGCTCCTCAGCCAAAATAAATTTGTGCAATGATGATATCAGATGTGAGGTAACAGCAAGTCATGCTGGAGGATATCAGACATTCTTGAACAAACCACAGGGCCTAGATGTAATCCTTTGCCACTACACTGCAGCCCTACCAGCTAAGCAAACAGAAATTTTGGAGTCATTTTGGCAAGGCAAGTAAGAGCATATGGAGTCTGTGTGCTGAGGGTGGGATCTGGCAGACTGCTGAGCACCTCCAGCTCACACTCCCCCAATAGCCACTAAATATCCGTACTCTCATCCCTATGGAAGCAAGCAGCTCTCCAGTATCATATCCACAAGAAACAGCTGCAAGGCTTGTTGAAATCTTTCCTTGGCTCTCAGGACATTATTGATGAAATTTTCTGCCATTAACCACACAATTTCCTTTATTTTTTGTGTGTATCTATGCACATGTTCTTGAAAGAATGGATTTTGGACTTGAGTAAATGAGTTGGTGTGCATTGGAATTTAGGGCTATTAAACACTGAAAAGTTGAAATGGAGTTAATTTAGTTCCAGATGAGAAAGGGGGATGTTTTATTAGAGGCAATAAATTCAGTGCAGAACAAATGTATTCGGACTGTGCTGCTTAAATTGCCTGGATAATTAAAACCTATGATTGGTAAATGACACGTGGTAGAAAAAGGTTAAGTATTTAACTCATTTTCCCTTCATAGTTTGATTCATTGTAAGGTAAATACTACTTGTGTGGGGTATGTTAACTTTATTTCTACAATGTGTTCACCCAGGCAGTGAATAGGGGTTATTTCACAAAGTTAAGAAAATAGAAAGCTAAACTTTTATGACATTTATATGGGCCAGTTCTAATCAGAAAGATGTAAGCACTGAGGAAAATACAAGCGGTGTAGAAACTGTGTCATTTTGTCCATACAAGGGTCTAGCTGCCTGGTTAATGTCTGGCATTTATGCGAATTCCAGTTCTTACAGATATCTATTTTTATCCTTCCTTAAATATTTCTCTGAGTGACACAACAGAAATCCCAGCGAAAATCGCTAGGAGTGGTTCCCAAATATTCTCTCACTTTTCTTGACTTAACAATATGCAAATCTCAGATTCCTGTGCTTTGTTGGGGAACAAGGTGAGGGATTATCCCACCTCTTCTGGCTGACAGGACAGGAGGCTGTATGTCCTCTGACAAGAACTACTACGCAAGTTTCAGTCTGCTAAAAGTGTTGCTACTTTTCCTGCTCATTGATTGTAAAAACAGACTGAATCCTCCCAAATTTTCGTCCAAAAAGGACATTGTGCTGGTATTTCACAGCCATTTGAAGGTTCTTTTGTGAGTTTTTTTGTTTGTTTTTCACATACCAAAAAACAGATTTCTACTTCTAAAAGTAATGTGCGTTGAAGAAGCACTTTCTGATTTTATTTATATGTTTTTATGGATGTCTCGGGCTGGCTTTTCCACAGAGGGCAGAATTTGAATCACTATTGCTAAAGCTAAGAGGCTTCTGTCTGGAGTCAGTCTGCCACCTAGCATTTTCAGTGGAAACACCAATCTAGTGGTTTTGGGAGCCACAGTCTGACTCTTTCACTTATGTTGCACCTAATTCTGCACATCATCCTATGGAATGACCTCATTAACTGAATGAAGTCATCCAATCTCATAAATAATCTAAGTCTGGGAAGTTAGTCTGTAATTTTCCACTTATTAGATTTGGATTAATGAGGGTTATGGGCTATTTATTCTATTTTCTTGCATTAAACTTTGTGACATTTATGTAGGAAAGAGTGTTTTTGATACACTTAGGATCCAGTTTTCCTTGTGTCTCCTTGTTTTGTTCACCTGACATTAGTATACAGTAAATGAGAAGTTAGACCAGAATATTTTTCCCCTTGAGACAGTCTTTAATAGAGTGACAGAATATTATAAATCTATGTTTGTTTAGCCCATGCTTAGTAGCCTGAATCAAACAGTTGAGATTGCTCTTCATCACAGGTGATATCATGTGCTGTTTTGTTAATGTAAATATTTCCCAGCACTGAGAATGATGGTTTTGCTTCTCTTTTCTGCAGCAATATGAGAACTGGAGACCAAACCAGCCAGACAGCTTCTTTTCTGCTGGAGAAGACTGTGTTGTTATAATCTGGCATGAGAACGGGCAGTGGAATGATGTCCCGTGCAATTATCACCTTACTTATACCTGCAAGAAAGGAACAGGTACAAACTTTTCAGTGAGAAAACCATAATTTGCTGAATTGCCGTTCCATACTTTTTACCATGTTCTCTGGACCTTGGTGGATCCATCAGTTTTAAGTCCTTTGGAACAGTCTGTCATTGAGGATGACATGAAGAGTCCTGAAAAATGGACTTTTTCCTTAAATGCTTGTAGCAATTTCACTGGTTTTCAGGTTTTTTAAAAAAAACACTTCTTTGTGTGAGTATGCCAACTCTTTGGCCTCAATTTACATTAGAATTTAAACCACAAAGGCAATATTGGCCACAATGTCTGCCATTTTCCAATTTCCATGACTATTGGTTTTGGTCTACAAGGCTGGAGATCTACAGGGCAGGCTGATCCCCCTGTCCTCGTCTGGATGTTCCTCTTGGGAGTCCACCTGAGGTCCCTTGTCACCTTCCCTTAGCCAGGGCTCAGAGGTCAGTCCCAGGGCTCTCAAACTGAAGTTTTGGGTGATGCTCTCTCTTGCTTCCAGTGGCTTGTGGCCAGCCTCCTGTGGTGGAGAATGCAAAGACCTTCGGGAAGATGAAGCCTCGTTACGAGATCAACTCCCTGATCAGATATCACTGCAAGGACGGGTTCATCCAGCGCCACATCCCCACCATCCGCTGCCAAGGGAACGGTCGATGGGACATGCCCAAAATTACTTGCATGAATCGTGAGTTCTCTGAAGGCAAACCTGTGGCAAATCAGAAACGGCGGGCTGATTTAAGATAATTAAGTAATGAACATGTATTTTTAAGAGAGGAGCAAATCTGGTAGGACAGATAATGGTGGGAAAAACCACCAAGCCTCCAAAACCAATTGAAATTTTCCACTTCTGTTTATACAGAAGGCATTGAGATTATTCTAAAGTAAGCAGCAACACTGCGAGAAAATCCTGGAATCAACAGGTTCCTAGAAATGCTAATGATTCTTTCTCCAACTGTGTGTATGCCTGTAACACTGCCACAGTTCCAGTTAATAATTTGTTAACCCTCTAATTAGCCAAGAGTAAATACAACTGTGATGTGAAGTGTAGTCAGCCCATTTGCACTTCAATTTTAAACGAATTTCCCATTTCTTTTCTTCTCCTCCCTTCTCTCTGCAGCCTCCACATACCAAAGGACTTACTCTAAGAAATACTACTACAAACACTCCTCATCAGGCAAGGGGACATCATTAAACTCGTCCAAGCACTACCACCGCTGGATCAGGACGTGGCAGGACTCGAGGCGCTGAGAGCTAAATGGTGAATTGGGGATTTTCCACCATTTCAGCCAAAGTCATAACTTTCTGTGCCTTTTTCTATCACTTATAGGAGTATTATCGAATCATTTTTGAAACTACGGACTGCAGTATTCACGGCAATGTGTTTTGCAAAAAAAAAAAAGAAAAAATAAAAATTACGGTGTTTATCAGAAAATTTAAGAAATAAATAAATAAAAAAAAGAGGAGAAGTGCTTATGGGGATAAAAGGAAACCATTTCCAGCCTATAAAGATTATTAGTTTTCTATATGCCATCAGTGTGGACCATTTTATGATATGTACCAGCCTTTTGCAATATTTAAACGGCTCAATTTTAGCACCAATGAAAATGTAAATAAGATGATTTTAATGTTGTTTGACTGTGTGTTGTTTTTAAAATCCTGTATATAAAATGAAAAGTCACACTAATTTCAGGCATATTTATGGTTAGAATGGCCTCAGAGGTCTTCAGTCATTTATGGTGTTGTTTCTGTGTTGTTTACCTAGGCTGGAAATGGTTGAAATTATGACTTCACTGACTGAAATTTGCAATTATCAGGTGAAGATAAACACACAAGTGACATGATTTTTTTTTTTTTTATGGGAACTGTGCCAAATCCCACCAAAGGTACAGTTTGTGTCCCATGAGATGAAAAGTTTAGACAGAGCACATAAAAGTGGCACAAATCATGAACTAGGGACTGCAATATGGAACATTTCCGCTCTCCATTCCAGCTTCAGCACATGTGAGAAAGGACTATGTGGAGGAGTTGTGTATGACAAGGAGAGCCTGTAAAATTCCAAGTGCTAATACATTAACTTTATCAACCAGGGCCACTTTTTTTTATTTTGAGAAGAGAAAAAAAAAGAGGAAAAATGGAAAAAAATTACTTTCACGATATTAACCACAAGGTCTATATTACAGGTCTCTGCATTCTAAAATGGAGGTAGACCTGGTGTTTGGGGGATTTTTTTTTTTTGTAAAAAACAAACAAAAATCAAAAAAGTAAATAATTTTGTATATATAACCATTTTTTAATCTTTTTATAAAGTAATGAATGTTTGTGTATGAATGCTGCAGCTGTGAAGCGTACATAAATAAATGAAGTAAGCCATACTGATTTAATTTATTGGATGTTATTTTACCCATACAAAGAAGACTCAAGGAGCTCACCAGTGCAGTATTAGCCCCTGAGCTCCACTTTTGGAACCATCTTCCAGTTCAGCTTGCTCTTTTTCCCCAGAGAACAAAAATTCCTGCTAAACAGGATCATTTAGATGAGTGAGAACTGTGCGTGACCTACAGAAGAATCAGGATCTTGGCTTTCTCTAAAGAAGTGTGTGCACAGATTGGTTCTAGGTTGTAGTTTGGTGCAGTGTGTACGTAGGAGTTTCCTGTTATGATTTCTTGCCCTGGTCAGTGCCACCACTGACCTCGATGTGTACAGTGAGTGTGGGAGGTGACGTTTGAAACGGCCTCTCCACACACAGGACTGTTGTTATTCTTGCAAAGTGCCTTGCACACCTTTGGGCACGGGACAAAAAAATTTTTAAAAGTGAAAAAGATAAATTAAAAAAAAAAAGAAAAAAAAAAAGTGAAAGTAAGTTCTTTAGGATGTACCTTTTAAAGTGACAGTGAAAAACACACAAAGGTGCGAGGTTTACACCTTTGTGTTCGCATGGGGTTATGATGGGAAAAATAAACTGAAAGGGAGAGGAGAAAAACTGAAACCCGGCCAACAGGGCAGAGCTGCCCGTGGTGTGACCTTGCCACAGCTCAAAACCAGAGCTCCAAACAACATCCCCTG
>VZTZ01049359.1:100884-111205 GCA_013400955.1 Drymodes brunneopygia
ATAATGTGAATGTCTGGGGTTTTGGTTTTTTTTTTTTTGTGAATGAAAGTCTAAAATCTTTGTAACTTTTATATCTGCTTCTGTTTCACCAAAGAAACAAGGTTTTGCTATACTGTGACTTGTCTTGTTATTGCATGTCTTCCTGTTTAAATCTATGCAATGTGATTTTTTTCATATGAATACAACTAGACTGTCAGGTACTTCACAGTTACCATGGGCTTGGTCAAGTGCCCACTGGAGTCAAAGAATCAGCTGGCTGAACTTTAGTAGGTGCTGGATTTGACTTTCTATGAGCAGCTTTAGGGGATATTTTAAGATATACATTGTATGTTTTGAAGTTGATTATTGCTTGTAAAAGTCAAGGCTCTGTTCATAAATATACACTAATCTACACATCACTTCCTTGTACCAGAAACACACAGAACAGAAGATATATTTTAACACTTTGCAAACTTTCTCACCATATGTATAAAAAACCCTGCATAGATTTGTTGTTTTCTTGTCTACTTGTTGGATTTAAACAATGTTGTAAGACATTCAGATAACATTGTGATTGTAGTTTTAATTAGGTTAGACGCAGTGCTTATACTGATTTTTTTTCACCGCCTTCTATTACGCATAATAAAATAGGACTGACAACATTCCTTATTAAAAAAAAAACCAACAAAAAAACCCCTAAAAAATCTGTCACCCATGCTTGTTTATTTAGAGAGGAAATGGCAAGTTATTCTGCTCTGGAGAATTTTTCTAATACTGATGTAAAGAGTGAAATGTTTCNGCCACAGCTCAAAACCAGAGCTCCAAACAACATCCCCTGACCTTGAAGAATGGCAGAGGCTGCTCCCACCCTTGTGGCAGGTCCCTTCCCCACCCCTCGCCCCCAAACAATGCACATAATACTTTTCTCTATTTATATTATTATCTTGTATAGTGTATAATGTGAATGTCTGGGGTTTTGGTTTTTTTTTTTTTTTGAATGAAAGTCTAAAATCTTTGTAACTTTTATTTCTGCTTTTGTTTTCCCAAAGAAAAAAGGTTTTGCTATACTGTGACTTGTCTTGTTATTGCATGTCTTCCTGTTTAAATCTATGCAATGTGATTTTTTTCATATGAATACAACTAGACTGTCAGGTACTTCACAGTTACCATGGGCTTGGTCAAGTGCCCACTGGAGTCAAAGAATCAGCTGGCTGAACTTTAGTAGGTGCTGGATTTGACTTTCTATGAGCAGCTTTAGGGGATATTTTAAGATATACATTGTATGTTTTGAAGTTGATTATTGCTTGTAAAAGTCAAGGCTCTGTTCATAAATATACACTAATCTACACATCACTTCCTTGTACCAGAAACACACAGAACAGAAGATATATTTTAACACTTTGCAAACTTTCTCACCATATGTATAAAAAACCCTGCATAGATTTGTTGTTTTCTTGTCTACTTGTTGGATTTAAACAATGTTGTAAGACATTCAGATAACATTGTGATTGTAGTTTTAATTAGGTTAGACGCAGTGCTTATACTGATTTTTTTTCACCGCCTTCTATTACGCATAATAAAATAGGACTGACAACATTCCTTATTAAAAAAAAAACCAACAAAAAAACCCCTAAAAAATCTGTCACCCATGCTTGTTTATTTAGAGAGGAAATGGCAAGTTATTCTGCTCTGGAGAATTTTTCTAATACTGATGTAAAGAGTGAAATGTTTCTGTACCAACACGTTGCAAAAGGCAACTCATGTCACAGGCCTGGCTCTGCTGTGAAACCAGGGTGCTAAAAATGGCATAACACCTTCATCTGGAGCATCTCTGAACTCCAGTCTGTGGAAGAATGTTGGGGCTGGAGTAGAGGGATAGAAGACAAAACCAGAGATGTCACAAGGGCCTGGAGTGCCAGGAGAAGGGGGGATGGCTTCAAACTGAGAGACAGCAGGGTTAGATGGGATATTGGAAAGGAATTGTTCCCTGGGAGGATGGGGAGGCCCTGGTACAGGGTGCCCAGAGAAGCTGTGGCTGCCCCTGGATCCCTGGCAGTGTCCAAGGCCAGGCTGGACACTGGGGCTTGGAGCAGTCTGGGACAGTGGAATGTGTCCCTGCCATGACAGGGGGTGGAGCAGGATGGGCTTTAAGGCCCTCTTCAACCCAAAATACTCTATGGTTCTCTGACCTGAATACAGATGTTGCACTTTTTGTGCCCACAACAGTCTCTGCAGAGCCCTCACTGCTGCTCTACACATCCTCCTGTCCCTTCAGATACCGACAGCCTTTGAATTCCTGGAGGGCACCCCCGAGGCTGACACCACTCAGGGCAGACATCAGCCAGGCCAACTCCTGGGAGAGCTGCTCAAAAATGTAGAGAAGGTGCTGGTTGGGGCACACATTCCTATTTCCCAGATACACCCTAATAAATGCACAACTTGATGAAATTAGATAGAGGCAGCTCTGTGATGGCAGAACTCCTTTGTTTTAACGGGATCTCCTGCCTGAGACATTTCTGTCAGAGATTGGGGATGGGAGAAACCCTGTGGGAGAAAACACAAGTCCCTGGAATTGCAGCAGCAGGGTGCATGCAGGCTGGCAGAGGGCTGCCAGTGGAAAGGATTTGCTGCTAAGAGAGCTTTGACATCAGAAATGGCTTTGCCAGGGCAGTGTCTAGAGGAGCATTTGAGGTTCAGCATGTGGGTATGGTTAAGCTCTGTGTCTGTGACACCTTTCTTAAGAGAAAATTCTTCATTTCTGTAGGTGACTTCTCTGCCCTGAGCATGAGCAGAGACCAGCCCTGGGCCATGGGAGTTGAAACAGCTGGTGCAAAAAGGCAAATCCATTCTTTTCCAGAGAAAACACACTACTTATTTTACTGATTTCAAGCAGTGATGTATGCAGGACACTATGAGCACATTGTTTTTCCTGGTGAATGATGAAGAAGATACAAACAATGCTTGGCTGAGAAATGGACAAAAGATTGAAGGCCACACAAAGCTGTTAGCACAGCAGAGACAAGAAGTAAGGGCAGAAACATCATCCAGAAAAAGGTGTATAATTTCAGCCCTTCAGCAGGAGACCTGGAAGGAAGCTTAAGAGCTTGTACAGTGCAACTTGATGGCAAATTTTGTTTTCCACAGCAAATAAATATTTCCAAGTGGGGAAGCCACCAGCTGTTAGTGCTGTAGAGGCTCAGCCACTGTGAAAATGCTGATAAAACAGAGAAGTAGAACCTTGAGTTCTGCTAGTGAGGAATTTATTGCAGGAACAGATTCACGACAGTACCAGAATACCTCCGGATTTCCAGATGCAAAAAGGTGGGAGAAATGAAACGAAACTGAAAATGTCCCAGCAGCTGGCTTCTGTGGTGGCTGGAGGAGAAAGTAAAAGGAAGGCAAACACCGTAGGTGGTCCTGCATGGATGCATCAGTGTAAGGAGCAATTACCAGGCCGCTGGGATTAAGCTCTGGAAGTTACATCATGCAGTGGTGGGCAACCCCGTGGCAGTGAAAATCCTTTTTGAGACAAGAGGGCAATCACTTTAGGGAAGGGGATAAATGGTGTGGTTGTCTCTGGTAGCAGGAGAACAGCAGGAATTTGGGTCCTGTATTTCTCACAGACTTCGGGGTGGTAATTGCACGAAACGTTCTTACTTGGTAGGGAAAAGAGCTAAGCAGAGGTTTGGCACAGGGTCACACAAAAAGATCTGCGCCAGACTTGAGTGTTCACTAAAGGCCCCATTCTTTCACAGCTTAGAAAAAATAGAAAGAGAAAAAAGGAAAAAATTGACTCTTCTAAGCAGGTGATGGAAGATTTAATTGCAAAAGGCAGCAGGATCCAAGTTTGCTCTTTTCAGAGTTAGAACAAATGTTGGGATCACTCAAGTACCATGTCTTTGTCAAAATAAGTATTCCTAATAAGTCTGGGGAAGGAGGAAGAAGCACCAGATAATGCTGATGGTGCTGTTTGCTTGCTGAATGAAGGGTCCCTTTGGCTCACCCTGAAGGGAATTTCTTCCACCTCTGCTTAAACCATGGCAGCTTCCACATGTGCTCAAATCCCTAACAAGGATCCAAAACCCAGGAATCAAAAGGATGTTGGATTACCAAGAGGAAAAATTCTTACCAAGGATCAAAACTTTCAAAATATATGAATTTTTAATGTATGACAGAGTAACATCCCCTGTGTCTCCCCAAAGTGCATTTCCAGGGGAATGTATGCACTGTTAACAAAATCTGTGTATTTTGGTGTATTTCAAACCATGCTGCAGCCAGGCTAGTATTTGCAGCTTGAAAGCAGCTGATGGTAAAAGGCTGAAATGCCAGATCCCCTTTGCTTTTGGGGGAAATAAAGATTTTCCTCTCAGCAGCGTGAACACGTCATGCTGGTTTTCATCATCTCAGGTTATAAAGAGAATCCTGGCATTTATGGTCCCAAAGACATTACACTTCCTTAAACCTGGCAGAACTGATCTCCCTTGTCCTTGAAAGAGGATCTGGAGCAAAGTTCTGTCCCCTTGCACTGTGCCATCACCCACAGATCAGTGGATGAGGCTTTAAGGGAAAAGATGTGGTTTGAAATAGTGATGTTTTGATCCCTTCTCCCCCACATCCTTCCTGTGCCCTCAGCCTGGCTCACTCCCTGTGGAAAAGCTTTCCAGGCTGACGTTTTCATAGTAAGAAGGGTGAAAATCAGCAGAAAATAAAATTTTTGTGAAAGGGAGTTCTGATGGCAGAGGTGAAAATGCAGGAAGGGTGATGGGAAGAAAAGATCTTGGGTATTGATCTGAAAATGGAAAATCAATCTGGCCTGGCTTTGTATAAAACAGGAATTTCAATTTATACCAATGAAGTTGGACCAACCAGACAGTGACTTCCCCAGGAAATGCACATCAGTAGAGCAGCTATATGATAAAAAACATATCCTATTTTAGTTTTTAATAAACTGGCCTAAATATGTGTGTGGTTTTGTGGTAGTTTTTGTTTGCACTCCATAGGGACAGGTATTTTTTTTTTTTTTAAAGATGTTTCAATCCTTCAGGACCTTTTTTTGTTTCAGACAAGACCTTTTAGCCCATGTTTACACAAGTGGGCTACACTTCCTGTCATTCTCTAGTCCTTAAAAACTGTTAGGAACAGCTGTTTGCACTTGTAAATCCAAACATTTCAGTTTAAAATGACAGGCTGTGTGGACACAGGGATTTTTCAAGTTGAAGTGACATTAACATATTGCTGGAGCCAAATGACAACTAAAGATAAGAGCTTTGGACATCCAGCATCACTTAATGCTGCTCTTGAGAGTGGAGAGGAAGATTCCTCCTAAAGAAGAGATTCCAGATGTGAAAATTGAGGAGAAATTTGGGGGTCAGATGACAAAAGTCTTCTGAGATTGGCAATATTCTGGATACTACTTAACTAGAGTGGTCCCAAACCAAGGGCCAGATACCCACTTGAATTTGGATGTGAAATGCCCAGTTTCACACCTCTGAGCTGTTTTATGGCAAGTTCAGCTAAGAGTCTGACCTACCTGCACAGCTTGTTGGGTGTTTGGGGGTCACCATGGGAGCTGTTCCTGTGTTCATGAACCTTGGGGCACACCAGCACCGTGCTCTAATGCAAAACTCTGCACCCCCTTTCCCCCAAACCCACTGCTGACGTTTCATGGTGAGGGAAACTCATTTCTGCCTGCTCCCCTACACCACTCAGAGAAGGCTTACATGGAATGTTAGGAACAATTTCTTCACTGAAAGGATTTTTGAACACACCAGCCCCCTGCAGCTCCAGCCTGGGGCAGAGGGGCTGGAAAGCTGGGAAAGGCCCTGGGGGTNCCAACTTGGACGCAACGGCTTTGGAGAACTTTTCCAGCCTCAGAGGTTCTGTGGAATCTATTCTGTGAAATTACAGATTTCAAGCAAAAGGAAGTGTTTTACGCAACCTCTCCTTAAAAATGAGGAAAAGCATCAAATTTAGCACAAACCTTAGAAACAGATTATTCAAATCTATTTATATATTACGTATCTAATTCATGAGTAGGTGAAGAGGAAGACCTGGAAACTAGAGATAGACTATGAAAAACTCGTGGGCTGGGGTTAAGTTTTGGTGAATGTTAGTAAGTGTTCTGCCAAGATCAGTCTCTCCACACTCAAGAATGAGATAAACTCCAGGAAGGATTGAACTACATGGATTTTATTTAAAATTACACCTTCAACCTCACACATATGGAAAAATTAAACCTATATAGTTATGCCCAAGGGCAAAACATCTCTGGGTGAAACAATCAGTGGGATGACTGTAACAGAAAGCAAATTTTTTGCATTTTAAGGGGCTGTATCCCTCTGTTTTATACCCTTCCTGCAGCTGCCTAACATCTGAGATACCATCACTCAGGGAGTTGGAGGTGAAAAATCTTTATTTTATTTCTTGTGCTATTTATTTAAAAAGTAAAATCACTTACTGAAAGTTCAAAAGTGAGATGAAAAACTCAGGAAAATAAGGAAGACTAATCAGGATTTTTTCCTCCTAAAATCTCAAGAGGAAGAAAAATACCTGAACAGAGGACATATTTGATATCTTTAGGGAAAATGTACTACCTTAAAAATTATTCTTGTTGATGATAGATTCCCAAGAGACTCAGAGACTTTTAATTCCTGGGAGGTTATCAAGATAAGGCTGAATTTTAAGATGTCGTGCAAATCTGCAGCATATATTTTTGTTCTCTGATAATTAATATTGCTGTTCAGCTATTGAAAGGACTGGTTTGGGTGGCTACAATGCCAGCTTTATAACATTACCAGTTTTATGTTATCTGATCTGACATGAGCAAGGTCCAGGAAGAAAAAACTACAATAGATTAAAGAATGACTGTGCTAATTGCTAATCCATGTACAAGCAATGCCAAAATCCCGTATTTTTTATAGCATCATTCTGCAGGTAAATGCCTGCATCCAAAGATCCTGAAGAAATGCATAAACATAAAGAATTTGGTCTTACAAGATTTTAAACCACCACACACCTTGTTCTTCATTTAGATTTGGGCTTGTGCAAGCAAATTTCCAACACAAAATGATTCAGCACACCTGAGATTTCAGGCTTTGCTCCAATATTCATTGCTGTCATGCAGTATCTGATTTTGCAGTATGATTAACATTAGGCCCAGAGGCAACGTTTACCAATATAAAGTCAAAAACAAATGATGAGACATCCATGACTTCCTTGTGTGTTCAGGAGCAAGTTCAGAATGGCAGGCTTGAAGCTGTAAACACAATTATCAGGAAGATCAAATATTCAGACAGAAAATATCATGAGGAAACTCTGTTTACCATGAGCACAGATCAATTTTTAGTTTTTAAAGATTTCTTATAAGTCTCTAGAAGTGGCCTTGGGGTTCCTGTGCCCATCCTTGTCTTTCAGCCCCCACCAGTGCCAGGAGCATCTCAAATCCCCCCCTTCCTACCTCCATGGCTGCAAGTCAGACTTTTATCAATTCTTCTCTCAGAGTGGTAACCACCCCTTTAATCTGTAACAGAAAATGCTGGAATGTTACTGATTTTTAATTAATATTTTTTGGTTTTTTTTGTTTTGCTGGGAAACCACTAGGCAGAACATTCCTGCTTTTTAATGAAGTCTACATAGCTGAGTGGTTTGGGAAATCAATAAAGCCCCCCAAAATATTACAGGGCCTGTGGTGTAAGAGTTGGATCTGATGCCTACATGGTCCACTGGAAAAAAGAGCTTCCCTGGTGATAGGCAGACACAGACACATTCAAAAGTCAGTGTTGAGGCATAAAGGTTTGCAACAACAACTACTGTGTGCATTTTATTAATAATTTTATTTTTAACTGACTTGGGAAATTCCTGTGCTTTTTAATATATTTTTCACTGAGCCCCCTGTTAGAGTTTCTGGAACTGAAAGGAAAAAAATATATTCTTTGCCTGCACCTCTTGAGTCTTCATGGTGGCACTGTGTGTCCTTTATTAAAGCAGAGAATGCTGATGAGAGTGTTTAAACGTGTGTTTTCAGAGAAAATGCTGCTTGGGTTTTTACCCCCTTCATAGATATGTTACCACAAGAGCAAATTGGCCTTTCTGACCAGGTCAGGACCAATTTTCAGATTTAACCTTGAAGCAGGAGGGTAGAACATTTGCCTCCTCTTCAGCAGCTGCATGTAGAGCTTTCAGCTCTCAGCTCTCTGTCTTCACACAACGACAATCCTGAAACTTCAGGTTATTTTTCCTTCCTCTCTGTGTATTTTGCTGGAGTAACACGAGGTCCATTTAAGGACCATTTGGTCAAGCTGAAGCATAACAGAGAGAACACACAACACTGTTCCCCTTCAGGCATAAAAATGTAGGTGTGGTGAAGGATTTCTGCAGGTGAATTAAGGGAAAAGAAGGAAAAATAAGTTTCTGTGATGTTTCAACTGAGAGAGATTTACAGGGGTTTGCAATTTAACAGATTCTTCCAAAGGATTAGTGTCCACAGACTTTGAGGTTATTAAGTTAGCTTTTTTTTTTTTTTTAAATCCTATGCAACCAACTAGGGACCGTGATAGGCGTTTTGAATCAAATATCAGTATTTTATAAGCCAAGACTTTCTAAATTAGTTTCCCAGGCATCTGATTCCCTGATGCTCCTCTGGAGTTTTATTTCCCATTAGTAGCTGAGTATGGGCAGAGTTATTTTATTAGCTCTGTGATTAGTTACAGTCCCCTGCTATGTGAGGTGTCTCTCTCAGAATCTGATTTGGCTTCTGGCAGTGACAGGCCAAACCAAAGTCTCAAGCACTCCGTCTGTTGATGTTCCCAGCTCATGAGAAAAAGTGACCTCATGTGGCCTGTGAATTCATGGTATTTTCTGCTTTTTTTGCAAGGAGAATGTGCCACGTGGTTTGTCCTGCATGGAGGAGGAATATCCTTGGACCTTACATCAGTGATCTACAAGTTCCTCTTTGTGTGTGGATGGGCCACAAAAATTTGATGACATGCAGATTCAAGTCAGAGCTTTGCAGTTTGACCTAAATATTTTCTGTGTTGAGGGGGAAAAAAGTAAGGACTCAATTTCCAGCAGCTCTTTCTCAGTTTTTCTGTTGAAACAGAGGATTGAAGGGGTTTCATTTTCCCCTGCCCTGTAAAAATGTCTTTTTCTAAACTAGATCAGTTAAAGGAATAAAAAATCCTCTACCTTCCTATAACCTTTTCCTTTTTTTTATATCCCTAGACAGCCTTGGCTAAAATAGCAAATTTAATCTTAAGCCAGAAATACCGTTTTAAATGGAAACTAAAAACCACATGCTTAAAAGCATATTTCTTCTTCCTATCAGCCAGTCAACCAGAAAGGCTCCTGAGGATTTTGTACTTTCCCCTGGCAATTACTGATAAAGGTAATTCCAAAGAAGGTGCAGAGCTGAGGGTAGGCCTACAATGGTATCCAGAGGATTGAGTAACACAAGAATTGTTTGCTTTCTGTTCAGCTTTTCTTGCTTATAATAATTTTAGGATACTCTGAAAAAATCTCTCCTCTGCGCTTTATTTATTGGACCTGTCCACTGACAAGGACTGCAATCGCAAATGTCAACGACTCTTCCACATAACAGTGGTCATTACACTGGTATCCAATTAAGGATCTGAAATACAACTCAGGCATTCTGTGCAATTTGTATGGAAATTAGAAATTAGAGCAGTAAAGCTCACTCAGCGAAGTTTCTTTCCTTAACTGGTTTGTGCTTATGAANTGGGATGATCTGGATGACCCCTGAAACTCCAGGTTCTTTACTTTTCTTTCCTTTAGGGAGTGTGGCAAGATCAATCCCCTCAGCACCCATGGGGTGACACCGATGGGGGACAGCAGTGCCATCATCACCTCCTCGCCNGAGGATTGAGTAACACAAGAATTGTTTGCTTTCTGTTCAGCTTTTCTTGCTTATAATAATTTTAGGATACTCTGAAAAAATCTCTCCTCTGCGCTTTATTTATTGGACCTGTCCACTGACAAGGACTGCAATCGCAAATGTCAACGACTCTTCCACATAACAGTGGTCATTACACTGGTATCCAATTAAGGATCTGAAATACAACTCAGGCATTCTGTGCAATTTGTATGGAAATTAGAAATTAGAGCAGTAAAGCTCACTCAGCGAAGTTTCTTTCCTTAACTGGTTTGTGCTTATGAACCGACCTCATGCATTACCCAGAGAGCACCTGTGAAACTCCCTTTTATTCACTCTTTAAATGAAATAAACTCGGTTAATTTGTTTCAGGTTCATTACTAGTAACAGTCTTGCTAGACTGGATTAAGCAGTTTCATACCTGTTATCAAATAATTGCATAATAATAATAATAAT
>VZTZ01049359.1:114422-130001 GCA_013400955.1 Drymodes brunneopygia
AAAATCCAACCCAACAAAAAACCAAAAAACTGAGTGCTCTCATTGGTTTGGTGAATTGCCTGGTCACATAGTTGAAACCCCATTTGATCCTGAATGTAACCCATTATTAATCCATAACAAAAAATTACCTAAATTAGAAAAAATCCCAATTATTTTCTCTTCTTCCTCTTCTCCACAATTATCTTTAAATTATTTTTCCTGACATTGAATTATATAATAAGATATCTTTTTGTTTAGAAGATGTATTTTTGCTTTCCTGTTTTCCTCATGTCTTCTTCTTCACACACTCACCCCCCCATCTTTGCCCCAGACTTTGTTAAAACCTTGATACTGACTTTTTTTGTTAATATGACACCAAAGCAGCCAAGCTGGACACAAACCCTATTTTTAGAATTAGTGCAATATTTTACCCAAATAAAGTGGCATGCAGGCCACTTAGAGAAAAAATTGTCAACAATGGCATCTGTACAGTTTCTTCTGTCAGTGACACAGACCTCTGCAACTTTCACATGGGTTCTTATTTCTTCTAAAAACATGTCTCCAAAAAAGTCTCCAAAAACAGCACTTGTGTAGAACAAAGGATTTTTCTGGAAGGTGATTCAGGGTTCTCCCCTTGATAATAGGATTGCTGTTATAACTGGCATTTTGGAGTTTAAACTTGCAAAAGAAATGAAGTTGTGAATCTGTGCTGCATTTCCACAGCGCAGCATCCTCGTAATCTCCACCCAAATAGAAAAAGAGTGGGAAATGTACAATTGTGTGCACATTGCCTGCAAGAGGAATGTATTCAGGGTGAGCCAAGTCAGGTTTGCATCTACTTTTCATTGACTGAAGGGTTGGAATAGGGCTGAGGATCAAACCCAACATCTAGGAGTGCCAAAACGCATCAGTCTCCTGGAGACAGAGGTCACTTTTCTAGCTGAAATCTCCAGAGTGAAATTTGTTTATCTAAACTTTGTTTAGTGTGAAATGCCTGGAAGCTATTTTCATTATATTCTTGTCTTTTTTTTTTNTTGATTAATATGAGCTCAATTTCTTATTCAGTCATGGATCTGGTGGGCAAAACAGGCAAACTTCAGCTGGGTTCAAATATCAAAGAGGTGCATTTATGATTGTTCAAAATTAATATTATTGCACAGGTACATGTAAAAGAAAACCAAAATAATGAGGAGCATTGGATATTTCTCACGAAAAAGTGGGGGAGAGCAGTGATGATGGTGGGTTTCTCTCCCTGACAGAGTCCTGAGCCTCACAGACCTGGCCCTTTTTCTGTGTTGGAAACTGCAGCTCTCACCATCAGTTAGGAGAGCTCTGGTCACAACACAGGCTGCCAGACCATTTCCAAGTCCTCTTAGGGTTCACCCTGGAAAAACCCAGCTGCTCCTGAGGGTCAGTGGTGTTTCCCCAGACCCCGAGGCGCAGATCTCAGCATCCTGCTGTGACCACAGCAAAAGTGCTGGGAACCACGGCTGCTTCCAGTCCCACCAGGCAGTAAAGCACAATTTGAAAAGCATTGGTGGGTCAAAGGGTTGAACAAGCAGAGAATTTGCTGGAAGACAATCCTGGACACTGCATGGCAATGCTGTGAGGCACTGGAGCTGTAGCTGCAGAGGCTTGACAGCAAAGGGGACCAGGCTTTGCACAAAGTGCTAAATTATGAGACAAGAATTTGGATAAGACATTTCTGTGACTCCTGTGACCGCAGCAGTGAATTCCAGCTGAGATGCAGACAAAACCCACCGATTTCTTGGCAAGAAGCAGCAAGCAGCAGGACTGTCTCTTCAAAAAGATGCCTGGCAGTTTATCTTGAGGTGTCCAGTCAATGAGGCTAAGTCAACATTTAAGATGAAGGGCTTAGTGATCTCTCTTTTCTCCCCTCTGCGTGCCCAAAGTCCTCTCCTGTCTGATTTATGAGTTCCTGCTGGTTTCCAAATGGCCCCTGATCCTCCCTCTGAAATCTGAGATCCAAAGGGCCCTCCCGAAGTTTCTCCTTCACACTCAAGTGAAAAAAAAAACCAGTCTCCAAGATTCCTAGTGGATATTTTGTGACTGCCACCCCCTTCCATCTTATCCCCATAGATGTTTGCAAAGGAGAGTGGCTGTGGATTATTACCTGTCTGATAACAGCCCACATGGAGCAAGGCAAAGTTATCTCCATTTAATGTGACAGATACCAAAGTCACAGAAATGAGCTGTGTAAGGTGCCACAGCGTTTTGTGATGAGTGAAATGCCTGAACCCAGCCTATACAGAATCCAGCCTGCATCCTAGGAGGGACCTCATTGCAAGAGGGAGGAAGATTTGCTGGTCAAGTGAGAGGCAATCACAGAAAAATCAATCTAAAGTGAAGTGCTCATTCGGTGGCTTCCAAAGAAATTTATTTCTTGTCATCTTCCTGACAGGTTTCCTCAGAATGTTCAAAGCTTGAGATAAACAGGCAGTGTTTGAAATTTGGCAGTGGGAAGCGTGATGTGTTTTGGGGGTATTTGCTGTGTTTTCGTTACACATTGGTCCTTATTATTTCTTCCACTATCTTTGTGCAGATTGGAGCTCAATGCTGTGTGCTAACATGTAAATATTTGGCAGCTGAGAAATGGAGCCTGATGTTTTTGGCAGGGGGGAAATGGATCCATAGCAGTGTTAGAGTGTGCTGTGTTTGAGACATCCCTCAGCTTCCTAAAGAGGCCTTTTTCCTGAGTTTTGAATGCAGTGTTTCGGGTCAAGGAAGGGAAAATATCCTTTCAGCAAATTCTATGCAATGCTGGGGGATTTTATGATGAGCCTTTCTGGGTCTCTGTGTCTTCCCCATGGGTAAGGTGAAGTGTCTGACTAGGGCAGGACCTACAGTCCTGTAAAATCCACGGCCATAAAACACCAAACAAACCCAGGACTGTGTGGCTTTCATAAAGTCCTTGGCCAAACTCCATTAAATCTTGGGGATATTTGTAATTAACACACACAACAACTTTGCTGGAAACTCTCATTTGTGGTTCCTAAAGAGTTTAAAGAACTTTAGGCAAAAAAAATCTTGTTTTTGCCCGTCAGGACTAACTCAGGGGCAAAAAAAATCTTGTTTTTGCCCGTCAGGACTAACTCAGGGGATGTGGCAGGAACCTGGTGTCCCTTGTCCTCTGTGATGCACGTCACTGACTGGACCAGTTGAACACGTCCATTTTGGTATTATTACTGTGGAAAAAGAGTGGGTGAAACCTGAAGGTGTGACTGACAGGAGATTTGTACAAAACAAATGCCACATTCTACCCCAGAGGTCTTGAATTTAGTTTGCTGAAGTAAATTTATCCCATGCTAACAGAGCATAAAGCAGTAACATTTAAAAAACAGATTCTACCCTTGCTGTGATGGTGGCTGCTTTATCTCCCAAGCTCTTGGTGCTGTGTTGATCAGGAGAACATTGATTTCTTTATTTTGTCCTGCAGTCACTTGGTCCAAGATAAGATACCTGCAGGCATCTAATTTGACGGTGTGAATAATGGGAATTTGCTATCTTTCCAAGTTTTCTTGCAGCAATGGGTGGCCTTTGGATAGACGCCCCATTCCTGAAAGTTGCCACATTTATTTTTGTGGGTGGCATCTCAGCAGCTGTTCCATCAGAATCAAGATCTCCGTGGCTCTTAACCAAAAGATGTGAAAAGTGCTGCACTTCTTGGCTTTCTTCCTCATTTTCTTCATCCCAACCAGTCCATGAGGTGACTTGCCACTGTTCTTTTTCATTAAACAATCTACAGAGCCAAAACATTATTGAGCCAGGCACAGGTGCCAACGAAAACTGAGTCACACACACAGTGCAATGCACCATTAGGGGCTCAACTGAGACCTTGGCACACGGTGGCTGTCCCACACAGTGACATGTTTTGCTGTTGATTGTACTCAGGGGTCCCCATGCTCTGTGTCAGATATTTGACGGGGATACACGTCACCCTCGATGTCTAAATAAAAATATTTAGAGGGCTCTCACTGCTCTGCATGAGGTGCAAACCCAAACTAACACAGGTTTGGCTGCTGGTTTCACAGCCTGAGCGTGCTGTATGTGGTTGGAGCCTTCACAAGTCTACCCTGGAAATAGAGAGAGGGTAAAATACAGGCAGGTGCTGCCTGTGAGGCTTTGAGGTACCAGAAGAGGGATGATGCAGCCCTGGAGTGCTTAAGGCAACTGGGCTTGAGGGTTCAGGCACTCTGGAAAGGATGTGGGATGCAGAAGGTGCATCCCCAAACCATGGCAGAGGACCCAATTCCAACCAGAAACAGAAACAGGGAAGAACTTCATTCAAAAGGAAAATGAAGTTTGTGGCATGGATGCATCAGGGCAAGAAAACTCTGCTTTGCTGTGCTGAATTTGCCTTTAAGGATGTTGTCATTAAGCAGACTGCTGACAGCTCATCCAGGACTGTTTAGTTTAGGTTTTGTGTTTGTTTTCTTCACTGTGCCTGGAAAAAGGAGAGGCCAGAAAGGCTGATGCACATCAGCAGAGATGCCAAAGCCTGGCTGTACCCTGCAGCACATTTTTTTTTTGTGCAAGGCGTCTGGGTGAGAGTGGGGTGGTGGGCCCTTAGAGCCAGAGACAGCTCATTTTGGGATCTGCTTAATTAGCAACATGCTTCATTACAGTTGACATGCCCTTTTTTCTTTCTCTAGCAGGAGCTTGTGCTGCTTCACAAGGCTATTTCTTCACAAAAACATGCCCATGGTGCAGGATAATTCACCCCTCAATAGCCACGTAGAAATATTTGTCTGCATTTGCTTCTGATTCCAGGTAAAACTGTGAAATCAGATGTAAGAACCAGTCTGTGAGAGATGGCCCCTCTAAAATGTGATGTGAAATGCTGCCCCTTCCCTCCTCCCTCTTTTTCTTGGCACAGGGCTGGGAATTGCTCAACCCCTGGAGCTGTCTGGAGCACAAAGCTCTGCAGGAACACGCAGTGAGGGAAATCATCTGCAGCCCAGGACAGATAAGGACGTGCACACGTCCTGAGACCCTGCAAGAGACAGCACAACAAATCTGGAGACACCACCAAACAGATGAGTTTGTAGTAAACATGTACCCTTCTAAATGGACTGAAAATAGGTTATGGCCAGTCTTTCTCCCCCTTGGGATGAATTCCCTAAATGGGAAGGAGGGGAGTGAGAAATTTGGAGTTTGAAAAGTTCAGTTGATCGTGGAAAAGAGAATAGCTTTGTCATTTTTTTGTTTTGTTTTGTTTTTTGTTTTTTGTTTTTTGTTTTTATAAAACAAGCTGACTCATGAACCTTAACCCCCACCCCTACTTGGTCTCTTTTTTTTCCCCGTTCAGACTGTCTCAGGTTTTCTCTGAGCTGCAGGACACATGAAGCAAGTAGGAAAAAAAAAGTCATTGCAAAGAAATACTTATTCTCCAATTGCTTGTACTAGGTATGGCAACATGGATCCAGATTGAGTGAATTAAGCTTTTATTTTGGAAATTTTAGAGCAGTAAAGCAGTTACATTGTCTGTTCTAATGAGGCTAATGTTCCCTGCAGACCTCACTTGTCACTGAGGTCCTTTCTTTTGTCCCAGTCCTGACAGATTTCCAATGTATTTTTTCCCTTAGTCCCTGTGAGTTACCTGATAGGGCTGGAAATCCCCAGAGCTGGTCAGAAAAATGCCAGCTGAGAAATGTTGGGGTCTTCATAAATTTCATTAAGGGTACAAGGCTCATTGCAATTCATAATGGACAATTTCCATTACCTTTCATGTGGAATTTGGACTCCACAAAACTGTAAATTTCACCCAGTGGCTTTCAGTTCTATCCCAATTATTTGTTAAGTACTGTTTGTTAAGAAGTCATCTGGTCTTTATTTAAAGGCTAGGAAATTAATTGAAACTGATGGAGGACTTCCACAAATGACAAACTCCATCAAACTCATCGGTTTCAACCTGATTGAAACAATACTTCAGAATTTTTTTTACCTAATATTTGTTTTCATGGATAAGTTAGGGAAGAACGAACAGCCTCTTTTGTAAAATCTTGCCTTGAAATTGTGGTATTGCACTGCCAGGTTTTCATTACAATTACTTTTTATGTTGCCAGTCAGTCACTAATTCAATATAAACATAACATAACAGGAGTTTCTAATATGTCCAAAATGAGTTCTTAAATACTGATCTAAACTCATTATGAGCATGAACTGGCATAAAGTTTTAGCTGTAAGTAAGTTCAAAAATAAATTAAGCCAATAAATGAAGTGCAGGAATTAAATGGCACATCCTGACTCAGTCTTGTTTCATTCTTTTTTGCTCATTAGCCTCAGTGCATGCGCTTTTCCCTCTCTGTGAGGGAAAATTGTTGGACAGGTCTGGTAGGAGAAATCAGAGCAGCAATTTTGACTCTGCTGTCCTTCAGGAAGGTCACAGGACTAAATCATGTCTCTGTTCAATGCACAGTCAGAATCTGACTGTGTCAGGCCCTGTGTCTCACCAAATTTATGTTTCAACAACAGATTCTGGACATCAGTAACTCAAACTCACCCTGTGCAGGGTAAATGTGGTAACAGAAAGCAAAGGGCTTCAAAGCCACCCGGGTGGTGTCATCTGGCAATCACAATTATCAGAGTTTTCTTTCCAAATTCCCCTTCTACAGATAAAAGAAATCAATTTCAAGGCCACTTTGGAGGGTACGTTGGTGCTGGGGTCTGTCATGACCTGGCTTTGAAGGGTGCCCAGAACAGCTGTGGCAGTCTCTGGATCCCTGGCAGTGTCCAAGGCCAGGTTGGACATTGGGGCTTGGATCAGCCTGGGACAGTGGAAGGTGTCCCTGACCATGGTAGGGTTGGAACAAGATGAGATTTGTGGTCCCTTCTAACCCAAACCATTCTGTGGTTCCATGATTTGTGTTTATCTAGTGAGAACTCCTGTGACCCAAAGTCTTTTTTCTGGTTGGGTGAAGAAGTGCCAGCTGAAGTTAAAACAATGTGATGCTTTCAACCTTAAAGAAAGTAAGAGGTAAAACAGGTTAAGAGTCAAGTATGGAGACAGAAATGTCAGGATCTCAGACTCCCCAGACCTCAAGCTCAAAAATTGTGCAAAACTGGCGTCTGGTTTCTTCTCCCGTACCAGAAAATATATCTGCTTGGCCCTGCAGCCCCTAAGGATGAGTCCTTTCTCCCTGTGTTCCGAGAAATCAGAGAAAAACAGGCAAAAAGGGATCTCAGACTGCTAAAGCACGTTACACAGTCAGCCTATTTTATATTTCCGGTGTGGAAACATCATTGAAAGGCATTTTTCTTTCAACTGATTGGGGTAGTGTTTTCCTCATGTCTAGATCTGACTTCCTGAGCAGAAGACATACTTTTACAGAATGCTGTTCATTTAAACTTAGAAAAAAAAAAGAAAGAGGGGTCTGGGGGTCAGGGAAAATATTTTCTCCCTTAGCTTTTAAAAAATATAATATTTTCTGTATTTTTTGATTTTGGCAAAGACTGCAGTGTATGCCAGCCAGAAAGTAAGTAAAATACAGTCAAAGACTGCCCTTGTCCACATGTTTGAAATGGACTACCAAAAATGCATCATTTTTTCCAACATTTTTGTTGGGTGGAGCACGGAAGGTGATTCCCACTTCACACCCTAGCATAAATATTTATACAGAACAGCTCTAGCTCAACCTGAAAGGAAAATTCTGAGTGCGCTTCAGAAAGCCTGTGGCAGGAAATAAAAACTTGAAACAATTTCCATTAAATTTCTGGCTCTGAGCACGATGTCGTGGGCTTGGCACACGCCGTGGGTTTTGAGTCAAACAAATGGCCCTACAGAAAACCCTGAGGTTTTTTTTGACTACATCTTCACAAACTGTCTCTGTTACTCACCAACCACTGGAAAAGGAGAGGAGGAAATGCTGTACTGCCTTGGGAGAGCACTTTAAATAAGCCTGCTGTCCTTGCCTACCTCCTCACTGAAAAGCAGAAGAATAGTGAAAGGATACCCTATCCAAGGGGGAAAAAATTGCACAGCATCACAGACAAAAAGGGGATATATAAGGGATCATAGGGCGAGTACTTGTAAAAATGAAAGGGTCTTTTGTAAGGGGACTGAAGGTTTGGGTGTGCTACAGATTGCTCAGCTCTTGCAGTTCTGTCCCCTCCTAACCCAGCAAAAGGGAAAAAAACAGGAATGTGCCACCAAGTGTTCAACTGATTATGAAAGCTAATTAATTCTTACATTAAGCCAAATTTTAGAACATTTTTTTTTCAATATGGTACTGCTGATGCGGAGGAAGTGTTCAGGAAGACAACATTATCAGCAATGGTAATTTTCTGTATTTTTTTCACTATGGTTTTTATGTTGAGGGATCTCCAAGCACTTCAAAATTTTTAACCTATGGTGGCAAATGTCACCATCACTGGGATGACTCCCCTTAAGTCTCCTTGATGTGGTCCCCATTACCACAAATAGAGAAAATCAAGAAAAAAATATTATTTTTGCAAAAAAGAGATGTCCTTTTTTGTTGAACAAAAAAAAAGGGTTGTCCTGTACAGCCCTTCCAGTTTCATTTATAAACTATGGCAATTGACTGCTTGGCTACCTCCTTAAATTGATTTTGTCCTAGCTTAAAACTGATGACACAAATCTAATGCATCTTTACCTGAAAGAGGAGACAGACATCCTTTAAAACCAGTTGGCTTGTTCTGCAAGAGAACTCTTGTCTTTCACTGGATTCCCACCATGCATGCACACTGCCCTACCAGTGGACCTCTACCCCTAGTTAAGCACTTGAGAAAGTGAGGAGTAGAGCAATGAAGGCATCACTTCTCATCCTGGCATCACCATCACAGCCCAGGCTGATGTTCTGATGGTGGCCCTGTGAGGTGGACACAAGTCACAGAAGAGTTTGGCAGAAAAATCCATAATTCTAGGCCATAACAATTTTGTATGTTTAGCACAATGTCAAGGATTTTAATGCCTTATGTAATTATAGCAACACTGCAGGGAAATGTTTTAACAAAGCCCACAGCTGTCTGAGACGAGAAGTGTTTGTTTCCAGCAGTCTGGGACATTTCTCCTTAGTGGGCTGGTTTAGATGAGTGGAGAGGATTAGGCAGCACCAGTCCCGCTCTGAATTCCCTGCATCTGCTCATCTGTAGGGAAGCTCCACTTTGAGGTTATCTCTTCCTTTTAGGAACCCACAGTTCAGCCGATCTGCTACCAGCCAGACCTAAACTGCTCGGTGTAATTAGCCAATTAGCAGCTTTCAGCGAGCCCTAAAGCATCTCTCCCTGTCTGGGGTGTCTGTAAGCTGCAACAGTTCTTGGATGTTCATAATGCTGTCCCCAAAGGAGTCGACGCCTTTTATTTTATCTGGAGGTTTGTGTTCAGCTGCTCTGTGCAGATTGTGGATATGCACTGCCATTATCCCACAAAATCCCTCATCAGGGCTCCTGGAAATAGGATGAAATGCAATGTTAGCCTGGAAGAGGTGTTAGGAGCCTACTTGGGTTCATTCAAGAACCATACATAGCTCATTAAAATGACTTTTTGAGGACTTAAATCTTGAATACTTAATTTTCTGGCTGGAAAACTCAATGATGCATCCAGGACCTGAAAGAAGCCTCCAGTGGGAGTGAGTGGGGACAAAAGTGTAGCTCTGGGGCTGTTGCTAAACAACTGGGCTGTGAAATGTGACCCTTGCAGTGTCTCTTATCTTCATTTGATGATTTTCTCCAGCCTGGGTGAGCACTGCCTTGGCTGCAATGGTGCTAAAGGTGCGAGGAATTTGTGCAGGAATAGTTTGGTGGAGTAGGGATAGCTCAGAGTCCTTGCCCTTGAGTTTGTTTTCTTTCACTCAGTGAGTTAGGTCAGCCTCGGGGAAAAGAACTCAAAAACCAATTAAATATACACACTTCTCTGCATTTTTAATGGTTATAAATAGCCATTTACCAAATGGACAGGGATTCCTTAAACAGCAGACCAAAAGTTACAACTTTAAGGCAAATCATTGCAGCATGTTTTTACTAGAGAGTTCTGATTAATAAAACATTGCCTTGCATTTGGGAAATGTGGTAGATTTATTGATGTGGACTTTTAATCCCTGCCACAATGGAAATATTCTACAGTGCGGTTCAGATACTTAATCTCAGAGTTCTCCTTCATAAATCTAATTCACATTTCCTGGATATCATTTGTTGTCTGCTAAATAAGGTTTAGGCAAATACTTTGATAAAAGTGTTCATGTTTTGGGATATGGCTCTAGATGGACTTCTGTGTCAAAGCTGGACTAAAAAGACTGCCTAATGTGTAATGGAAATGAAGTTTAAAAAGCTATGCAAGAGTAGATATGAATTGCTAATTGGTCATGGCCTCGTCCTCCCATTGACAGGCATAAATTTTGTCACACGAGAAGCTCTTACGTGCACACAAATCACAGTTTTGTGGTGATTGTGGAGTGCAAGTTCTCACAATTTTTGCTGAAATAGCCCTCTGAGCAGAGGTCTTTTCAGGCCATGTGCAGACAGGAGGCTGGGGTGTGTGTGTGGCTGCACACAGGAGGAAGGGGCTGCCCCACCAAGACTGAGGAATGTCCTGTACAGCTCTTGCATACAGTGGGTGAAACTTGACAAGTCCAGCAGTGACCCCAAAATCTTCTTTATATTTTTATTGAAATCACAGAGGAGTTTGGCTTGGGATGGACCTTTATCTAGTCCACCCCCTTCCCTAACAGGAGCACCTTACACTGTCCCAGGCTGCTCCAAGCCCCAATGTCCAACCTGGCCTTAGACACTGCCAGGGATCCAGGGGCAGCCACAGAGCCCTGACTTAAGACCTTGGAAAAGATGTAACTGTTGTAATTCCTTCTGAAAAATGGAGAAAATTAGTAAAGATGGGTGAAATTCATCTACTTGAAACCTCCAATAAGGACAACTGGCTGTTTTTGAACAGAAAGTTGCTGGTATCATTCCTGAGTAAATGAGAGAATGGTTAAACATCACAGCAGTGTTCTGAATTTTCTGAGAGTTTGGGTGACAATCTACACATTTCTGGTTTTGAGGTAGTTCCATCAAATCTTAACAGGGCCCTTTGCCCAGGTCCAATGGCTGGGCAGAGAGCCCTTGCATTCCCAGAATCTCCAGCCTCATCCTCTTAGCATGGAGTGACTGCCCCTGACCCTTTGCTCCCATTTCCCAGAGGATCTTTAGGGAAAAAGTTAGAAAATTAAGTTCCCACTTAGCACCAAGTCAGGTGATGGAGCTGTTGGCTGGGCTCACTGCCCTGAGGACTCTCTCCCACAGAAGGTTTTTGAAATTTAACCTCCAGTGGCCATCAAGCTTTGAAAAAAAAGGAAGATGAAATACTTCATCCACACTGCTCATTGCAAGTCTTTTTGCTTGAATTGTATTTTAAGCAAAATCTCTACCTGCAGCCAAACTAACACATAGGGTTATATAAGATTTTATTTGTTTTTTTGTTTGTTTTTTTGTTAGTGCTCTACCTGGGGCAGCAGAAATGTCCTAGCTCCTATGTGACTCTCCATGACAAGTTTCTCAGGTCTTAATTCTTTTGAGCCCTAACTGTGTTTTAAAAGTGAAGACAATTCAAATGCAAATTCACGTTAGTAATTATATTGATCCCCTTGTTGCTGAAATTACTGCTACTATATAGGTAATAGTAAATCTAAGTGAAATAAAATATAGATAAAATAAAAAGCTCCTAGTCTGTGAGAAATAAAAATTTCCCCCTTGAAACCCTGCTGAATTCCATGTACAGTTAACCTTGCTTGAATGATTACTGCATTGCTACTGCAGCTAAGACATACCCAAGAAAAGCTTTTTTAAGGCATTTGTCACAGGATTGGCTGAAAATTATCAAATTCGTCTGTATTGTGGATCAGCATGGAAATTTTAGTCTTGAGAAATACTTTGGAAAGATGAACATCTCTATACATAATGTTAATTGTGGTTAAGAATTATCAAGTAGAAGTGCTATGAGTGTGCTTATTTCACGGGGTATTTTTTTCTTTTTAAAAATTTTTTAATGTACAATTCATTTTTCTTTTCGCTGAGAAGACTGAGACTTATAATCTATTTTTAGAAATTTGTAAGTGTAGGTATCAACTTTTCTGGAAGTATTCAGCCTTGAAGGTCATGTTTTAAAAATGGGAAAGGCAGCTTCTCCTGGCGCCATCCTTGACGCAGCTTTTTTATGATAACTATCTTTGAGATAATTTGAGAAGTGTTTGCAGAAGCTGTGAGAATTGAAGACCTTTTTCATAGCTCTGTGTTTTGAGGATATTTTTGTGTCTTCAAATGCCACTTTTTGGGGTAATAAAGGTGAAGGTGTTACTGTAGAACTGAGAAGCAGAGAAATGAAAAAAGGGGTTAAAAATACCCCAAATGTTAGTCTTGTGCTGAGCACTCTATTTTCCAGAACTAAATATCCCAAGAAACTCCCCCGAGACAAGCTGATGCAGTAAAGCTGAGCTACACTTGATTGCAGTCAGTAACAGCATAAAATCTTATTTAAACTGGCTTTGCACAAAAGCAACGCTGGGTGCATGCTAATCACACTGTGCTGCATGGATCTCTAAACAAAGAAATGTTTTGTTGGTTTCCCATAAAGGATAGATAGAAACCTGAATAGATAGATTACCTGAATCTTTTGGAGCTGATTAGGATCTGGAGTCTTGATGAAAGCACTATGATTGCAGTTTAGTGCTGTCAGCTTGCAACACAGTTGGAGGAACCCAAAAGCCACTCTCAAAACTTGGGTTTTTCTTGTATTGTTGTTTTGGCAGGCTGTGCAAAAACCACCTCAGTTTTAAAATGTAATTTTGTTTGGGAGCCCTGGTTCTTGGCTAATTTGAGGTGCACTCAGTGTCCAAGACTGGCCCTGGCAGTGCCTTCACATCCCAACCCCAACCCCAACCCCAACTCCAACCCCACTGCACAGGAGAGCTTGGAAAGGAAGAGCAAGCTCTGGGGAATGGTTTTGTGATTGCCCTCGAAATTGGAGCAACTGGAGCTTCAGCACTGACCACAGCCAGCCATGTCTGCATCTGCACTGTGTGGAGTTTTAGGGCTTTTTTCATCAGCTTGAATTTTAGTTCAGGCCCTGAAACAAAAATCCACACTGTAGATATGTTTTGAAGATGTCCTAGGGCTCAAGTATTGGTTCAGGCCCCTGTATTTCCCTTATGGATGGGATGCATTTGATGTTCCACCTCATCCTGAGCTTCAGATTTAGTTTCCTCCAAAGGGAACCTAAATCACATGCACAAAAACTGTATAGAGCAAGGCAGGGGGCAAAAAATGGAGGTCATTGGGAGCTACACTTCAAAATCACATAGCTACCCCTCAATTAATTGCAGTGATTTTTTAAAATGTACATATGCATCTGCCCTTCATCTGTGTGCACAGCCTTTTAATTGTCAGCTAACTAGAGAAATCACTGTTATTTTTGTTATGATAAAAAATTTAAAAACACTTAGCTGGCAGATGTTTAAGTTCAAGGAAGGGCTAAGCAGGGTCAAGTGATCAGTTTAAGTACTTCTTCCACTACAGACCATTAATAAAATAAATGTGAGAGTCACCACGACAGAAATGCTGTTGGCTTCTTCCTGTCATCCCTTCCCTCTGGTTTTTGGGTGTGGCTTTTGAGTGTGGTTTTTCGAGGTGTGGTTTTTCAGGGTGTGGTTTTCTTGTTCCTGGTGAAAGTGAAAGATTCCAAACCAGAAGCACTAACAAAGAGCTAAAACCTCTTGAAAAACATCCTTCAAAGTGAAGAAAGTGTATAGTCACTGATGGCTCATGTTTGCTAACACAACTAATATGTAAATTCGTTTCATTCTGTGGATTTTTTAAAATTAATTGTAAAAAACAGGCACTGACTAAAGACCCAGTTCTGCTGCAAAGAAGGCTTCTCAATTTGTCTGTCTTGTGTTTGGGCTGGAGTACAAAAAAATTTAAATTTGACCTTTTTCAACGTAAAAGAAAAAAAGGAACTTAATTTTCTTCCAGCTATTAAAAGTAACCAGGATGAAATTAAGTAGCAAGCAAACAGCATCATATATAGAAGTACAGTGAACATCTGTGTAGGAAATAAGGAGTTAAAATGCCTCACAATGTATCTTTTAAGCAAAGAACAAACCCCAAACTGTCCTTATTCTGTATCTAGAAATACCATTTTTGGGTTTGTTTGTGGCATTTAATAAAATTAATCCATTAAATACCCACTGGGTGCAGTGGAAAATATACCAGTGAATAATTCATTAGCTGAGGCCTCCATTAGGGTTCTTGCCATTTGTCAAACAAGTGCTTGCCTCTGGCAAAATATTGAAGAAATAGATGGGCTTTACAATTTACCCTGTTGTGGCTTTATGGATTGAGACATTCTTAGACACCCCACTGCCAAAAAAAAAAAAAAATTAAAAAAAACAACTAAAAAGGAAAAAAAAAAAGATTCCAAAGAAATCTCTTCCAAACTCTTGATTTACTATTGATCTGGTTGGGTTTTTTAAAATTATATGGTTAAACATGTGACCTAATAATTATTAGGCAAAATATAACATACTCTGTCTGAAAGATCAGGAACTAAATGATTGCTTTGTCTTTCCTTTTTCTTCTTCAAAAGCCTTCCAGGACATGCATGTATTAAAGGAACCATCCCTGTTCATGGCATGGGAAGAGGAGAAATTATTTTTCAGTAATTATCATTAAATAGTTTTCAGCAGTGTTGGGTGTGTTGTTTTGGGTTTTTTTAAAATACTTTTTGGTTTTAATTCCTTTTTTTTTATAATTTGAAAGCCAGAGAAATCTTGTCTCTTTATATAATGACTTACCTGGCATTGGAATTTTTCTGCTCCATGACATATTTGTTAATTTGTTGTAAGTTCGTCTGAAAAAGGAAGAAAATGGCTAAAAATGTGTAAAATTCCTCTTCTTGAAATCTTCAGGAAGGACAACTGGCTGTTGAACAGAAAGCTGCTGGTATCATTCCTGAGTAAATGAGAGAATGACTAAACACCATGGCAGTCTTTTCCTTCATTTTCTGAGAGTTTGGGTGAAAATCTACCAGGTGAAATTTCTGGTTTTGCGGTAGTTCCATCAAGTCTTAAATCCAGCCACTTCCAAGCATGAAGACAGTGACTCCGTTTTGAACAGCAAGATGTCATTTCAGGAAAGCTACTGCTGTCAATTAAAATCCTTGTTACTAAGTGACTGTTTCCACAAAAGGCAGTTTTAATAATGTTGTGAAGTGAAAATGTTACAAATTTTGAATTTTTTAAACCAAATTGTAAGAAAATAAAGGTAATTTGTCTCAACCGTGTATTAATGGTAACACAGATTTCCCTTATTCTGAGTGACAAATTTTCCAAAGCTCTTTTTCTCCTGTTTCTAAACATGGACAATGTACTGAAACCTTCTGGAATATTAATATTTCCCAGCAAAGTAGTGCAGTGCAGGCAGTTTTCAGGGTTAACTTTCTGGCACACATCAATAAGACAATGCAGAAATAGTGTGATTGCAGAAGCTGAAAAGCTGGCCAAGTGCTTTGAATAATTAATTCTTGCTTGGCACTGAAAATTTTTCTTGTTTCACTTTACAAAGAGAGATTTTTGT
>VZTZ01049359.1:142422-153852 GCA_013400955.1 Drymodes brunneopygia
TATCTATATCTATCTCTATCTCTATCTCTATATCTCTATATCTCTATATCTCTATATCTCTATATATCTAAATATCTATATATCTATATATCTATATCTAATTAATTTATATGTATATCATCTATCTATATCTATACATCAAATTTCAAGACTCTTCAAGGCTGAGATTCATCTCAGTGTCTTTTCTTTGATTGATCTCCTACCTTATCATCACCTTGCCTTTCTCCTTATCCTTCTTTATTTCTCCTTGTATCAGTGCACAGAAAATATTTATCTGTCAGTACTTAGAATTTTCTTTTCCCCAGAAATTATGCTTCTTGTTCCTTAAGAGGTGCTGCTCAGTGTCTGGTGGTGATCAGTGAGCAGTAGTCCAAGGTTTTACACTGAAAACATTATAAAATATGCAGCTATCACATTTTAATTATTTTTGTTTGATTATCTAATTCCTTGGCAATGTTTCTATAGCACAGGGTTAAATCTGTATAGAAGAGATGAGTTCATGCAGGGTTTCACCTTGGATAAATGAAGCAAGAAAAATGAGACAGCATTTAATGGGATGAAGAAGAATGGTAAGAAAATCAGCCAAATTTTTGTTTTAGATCATTTTGAACCTAATGTAATATTGTTGGTTTGAGGGTTTGTTTGGGGTTTTTTGGTGAGGTTTTTTTTTCTATTTTTGTGTGTATGTGTTTCTCTTTTTCTTTTCTTGTTTGTATTTCTTCTGTTTTGTGTGAGTTTTTTTGGTTTTTTGGAGGGTTTGGGATTTTTTGTTTGGTTTGGTGTGGTTTTTTTGGTTTAGCTGTTTTTTTTTCTATGGAAAGTGGTGCAGATTGAGCACTTGAGCACGTCTTCTGAAACTAAGGCTCATATTTATTTTTTGCCATGCTGTCAGATGAAACTTCTTCACTGTGGATAAGCAATCTGTGCATAAATTAAAAAACAGCCATACTCCATGGTCTGAGTGGGCTGCAAGCCAAACATGTGCGAAGTTGTATAGGAATTATTTACAAGTAGGATGCTATAGAGTGTTGGACATTCAAGCAATGCTTTCTAAACCTTTTCCAGGCACTAGATAAACACTAAAATGATAGCAAGCTGAGACTGGATCATTTGATTTCATATCATACATTAAAAAATCAACTAATAGCAAAAAAACTTGCAGTTGTTAAAGTGAGGTTTACAGCAGTTCAATCTCAGAGCAAAAAGATAGAGGAGGCTTGGCAACATACTAAGATTAGAAATCTAAATTATTAAGAAATAAAGCTGGAAATAGGTTTGCTGATGAGGAACTATTAGTCATATTAGAGACATTACATGAGCACGAGTTGCTTGACACTGCACAATAGGTGAAGTGATGATCAGAATTTTGGTTTTGGTGACATATTTAAGCAATATGAACATGATTATAATTGAATTCAACAGGAAACCCCAATTAATGAACCACAGGTTCCTTCATCACTTTAACCGAATTAAACTGGTTACACACCAACATTAAAAGAGTACATGTGAATTTTAATGGGGTGAAAGGGGAGATATTAGAAATTCTTGCCAGTGCAAGTCCTGAGTTGTAAAAACTATCTACATGAGCATGTGGCAAAGACAATTTTGTTCCCTTGCAAACTCCACAATGATTTTAATTCTCTGATTATTTAATTCCTAGCGTTTTCCAGGCCTGACACAAGCTTTGAGAAACCAAATTCCCCTCTCTACCCTTGGATTTCCTTGCCTTAACACAACCCTTTACAAGGCAGGGGGCTGAAGCAAATGCTCTCACCGTTGAAGTTGGATGTGAAGCAGAAGACGTCGTAGCGGCTCTTGTCCTTGTCCCAGAATCCATAATTCCTGACGCCAGGCACGGTGTCCCTGCCCCCGCAGGGCTCCCTGGGCTTGGTGATGGGGTACTGCACGGAGCCGTCACTGAGCCAGCCGGCATTGCACCAGTCCAGCCCCGACCTCCAGGCATCGTAGAGCTGGTCGAAGGAGGCCATCACTGAGTCCTGCTCCGCACAGGCGCGCTGCGCCTCATGGAAGTTCAGGTTGTACCGCCCCAGCCGCGGGGAGTAGGGGAACACCACGCCTGGAGTGGGGAAAGAGCATAGTTACCAGACACTGAAAGAGCAGAACAAAGGGAAACTGCTTTGGCAGACACCAGAAGGAGAAAAGAAGGGGAAATGAGTTGGCTCTGTTAAGTGTGGCGAAATTTTGGTTTATTTCTGGGGAAAATTACCCCGTCAGCAGCACAGCACCGGTTTTGGGAAGAAGTTAGGGCTGCTGCCTTACCTCCTAAGTTGTACCAAGAAAAGTTTAGGTTAGATGTTAAAAAGAAATTCTTCACTGAAAGAGTGATTGGGCATTGGAATCATCTGCCCAAGGAGGAGGTGGAGTCACCATCCCTGGAAGTGTTTAATAAAAGTTTAGATACGGCACTCAGTGCCATGGTTTAGTTGATGAGGAGGTGTTGGGTCATAGGTTGGACTAGATGATCTTAAAGGTCTTTTCCAACCTTTACTTCATCAATTGCAGTGATTCTGTAATTCTGTGCTGCCTTACCTAGCTGGCTCATCTCCCCATAAGCCTGATCCCCTTCCCAATGGGAATCTTGCCAGGTCTGCCTGCTGCTGCCACCTGTACCTTGCTGTCACCATGGTGGCTTCACTCTCCTGCTCTCACAGTGCTTAAAGAGGAGCAGAGCTTGCTGAAATTTTGCAACTACATGATTTTCATAGAAAACTCTCATTTATCCATTGTAAGATCAATTTCTCATTTTAAAAAGAATCAATTAAACCCTAGCATAACTCTATTTTTTGAAGTTTTTATTGTTTGCTTGGGGTTATCTTTTTGTTTATTTCAATTTTGTTTGTTTAGGTGTTTGTTTGTTTGTGGGCTTTTTTGATGGTTTTGTTTGTTGGCTGATTGGTTGGTTTGGTGGGTTTTTTTGTGTGGAATGGGAGAAGGGGAGTTCCTGGCAGTTTTTTAGAAGGAAGAAGTTGTTGAATGAATGGTTGAGTTTCTATGAATTATTTCTTTTTACTCATAGACATTAGGATGAAATATTTCGATTGACATAAAAGAGCATTGTGTTCTTTGCATGAACCCTTGCCAAGATTCCCTGAGAGGTTCAAGACAGTTGCTTTCTGTTTGCTTCTTTATTTTAGTTTTTTTATCATCCCAGGAATGGGAATTTCTGCCTTAATAAAAGCATTTCAAGGCTAATCTGGTTGGAGGCACAATTTTAGCATCCTGAGGCCTTAAAGCAGGAAAACCATGGGGAAATGAAATCGGTGAACTCGTGTGGGAGACTTTTCTGCTGCTTTCCACCTGGATTTGGGCCATTTGCCACCACTCAGGAAGGGAAAGCTCCTCACAGAGGACAGGCTTCCCCCAGCACAGATGGCGGCACAGCCCTGGTAGGAAACCATGTGTGACACCACCTCCCCTCTCTGCCCCTGCAGCACTGATGGCTCACCCTGAGAGAGGGACACTGTGCAATGAGCGTGGCCCCGCCAAATGCTCCCTTTTCCCCCAGGGGACAGGACACAGCCTGTCCCAAAGCCCTGTCTGGTACTCTTCACTGCCCAGCCATTGCAGACAGCTACAGCAGAGAGACCTCATGACAATGAGGACATCCAAGTGGGGCTGGGAAACGTGGGGACACCTCCAGATTGTTTTCAAAAGCAATATCTAATCACACTCACTGCCCTTACCCTACAGATTTTTTTTTCTTGTTTTGTGGAAAAGATCAGAAGTTAAACGTTCCTTGGAGCATGAAAGACATTTCAGAAAGCACTGAAGAACCACCTCCCCATGTGGATTTGATAAAAGAGAAAAGAGAGACTTGAAACAAAAGTTTGGATCAGACCACCCTAATCTTTGGCAGGGCTTAGAAACTTAACCTAGACCTAAATTTTGCAGTTGGCTTTAGCCCAGTCTCATAACAAGCTGAAATAAAATGGTATTAGAGAAATCCAACTCAGAATGTTTATCCGCAGATATCTCTGTAGAACTAAGTGCTGTAGGACACAGGGGGACTGAAGACAAGATAACACATGAGGTGAGCCAAAAACTTTGCTCTGGTATATATAGCCGTCTTTCTTTTACCTTTTTTTCCTGATGTTGGATTCTCTCGCCTATAAGAATTTCATTGTCCTCGAGGCAATGCAGCATAGGATAAAGAAATTACCCAGTGGTCAAGCAAGGCAGTCACAGTGTGATGAGGCCACTCTTCTTTCAGTACATTCTAACCCATTTCTGTATATATTCCCCCAGTTTCCTAAAGTCCCCTTGCTTCCTCTTCTCTCCCTCACTCTTCTGTCGTCCAAGTGTTATTTTTGTTAAAAAAGATCTTTCCTCTTACTAAATCTCAGTGACTTGGTCCAAGAAAATAAAGCATGCAAATGTAAACTTGGCAGGGTAATAATAAACAATGTTTTGCTCTCCTTCATCAATTAACTGGTCTGCTTCAGTTCTTTCCTCTTGTAAATCCTTTGTTAAAGGGCTTTTCTGTTATGTGATGTTCTGAACTGCAGAGTATGAATGTAATGTAACACAATGTGTGTTAAATTAAACTTCATAAACAAGATGCTGAAGATGTTTCCTATTTTTCTGGATATCTGTTTTTCCTTCATCATATCTTCATTAAAAATCCATTCTTCCTCAGTGCTAGTGGATAGAAATGTCATGGGGTGTAACAAAAGTTCAGCAAATGTAATAGGAGTTCCAGCCTTTTTACTTTATTCGAAATCTAAAACTTATTATTTTTTCAGAACTACATTTCCCCAGACAACAGACTCCTTTTCCACTACATGTGTCTGATTTGCATATACATTAAGAAAACACTAAAAAAACACCTTACAATTAGGAAATATCAAGATATACACTTACACAGTCCTAAAAACTGAGCAACAACTAATTGATAACTATTTAAACAGATTTTGATTCCTTAAGGTTTCCGAAGTCACTTTTTAAAAGGGGCTAACTGTGTATGTAAATGCGTTACAAATCTGAATTTGACAGTTTGGGACATGATGTTTTTATAACATAAATATGCACTAAACTGTAATATTAACTTTGGGCTATATTTGAACAGACTGCATAGGAGCCGATTTTTTCTTGGAGTTCATCTGCAGTACAAGCCTGCAACTGATTAGCATTAATTTCACCCTGAAGCTGGGGGTGGCCAGGGGTGATTTTGCTGAGGAAAGTGGACTGGGTATGTGCTTTGTGCAGCTTTGCATTACCTTGCAACTTTTAAATTTCTTTTTTCTTCATTTCCCTATCAAACTTTGCTGAAATTCATAGTGAGATCCCGCTATTCATCTCCCTTTTCTTACACTTCAGCAGTGCTGAGTTTCGTTAATCACAGGGTGTCTTCCCCAGTCCTGGACCTTACAAACCTGTCAAAGTATAATCCATCCCATCTGTTCCTGAATGCACAAAAGCTGTCCTGAGGCTCCTTGCTGTTCCCAAGGCTCAGACTGAGCCTCAGCTTCTGACTCGAGACCCGTGTTCTGCCGCTAGACAAAACACCCGCTCCCAAACCTTAACAGATTCAGCTCAAAAAATGGAGGGAGATAAAAACTCTTGGCCTCAGAAGGTTAAAATCTGGTTATTTTGTATGAAGACAGAGCTGAGGAGCCTTAGCTTGACCTTGGTGATTCCATTCCCTACCCTGAGGAAGCCCCATGTGGAGCCTGAGTAGGGATATCAATTTCCAGTGTGGGATTCATGGTGTGGCTGCTCTCCCAAACCCACGGTTCTCTGGAACAGGTTGTGCCCCCAGGGTAGGACCTCCTTGCTCCCAAAAGAGACAGGAAGAACCTGAGACACATCAGCTCAGCAGAGAATGAATCTGTTAGTGAGAGAAGAGGGGATGTATGCACCTGTGACCAAGCAACTGCAGTCTGGAGAATGAATCCTGGAATGGAAATTGGGATTTCTACCAAATCAGAACATGAGAACTGGATGCATTAAATATCCTCCCCACAGGATCACCTGTATTTCTATGGATCTCTCATTCGAGTGAGCAAATTTACAACTCTGCTCCACTTGCTGGGGGTTTTTTGGGAATGTGTTTTTCTTATTTGTATTTCATAGCCTTATATGTTGGTAACCCCTAAAATTCAGTGCAATAACTCAGTCACTTCACACACACTGTCAGTGCAAGGAGCTGTAACGTTTACCCAAGATAACAAACTGAGGAAATAACCTCAGAAAGCTCAACTCCTGTAATGATTTGTGGGTGTTAATTAATCTAGCACCACACACAATTAGCAGTCTCAAGAATATTGACATGTAGAAACAAAATAACACAAATTTCTGTTGATCCATATGGAGGGGAAAAATAAAAGGTCTTTTCACAGCCAGAGTAAAGAATTAGGCTTTCCTGAGTTTTAGCCAAAACTGAAAAGTAAGTTTTCTTGCAGCCAGTGTAAACATGGGGCAACAGTAGGGTTTGCAATTTACTGTACTGTAGGGTACAGTTTTATGCTGGCAGGTTCATACACTTGATGGCAAAATTTTCCATGCTGGATTCCTAAAATTCCATAAAAACTTGTAAGTCCCTCATTTTCACAGAATCTCCATCTCCATTTTCCTGCCTGTCAGAACTGTCATGTGTCTGCTCATCCAGCCACAGGTAGTCAGCAGGTATCAATCTCCCTGAAAATGAAACTGAACCTTGAAGTAGTGCCATTCTAGCATCCCAAAACCACCATTGTCAGTGGGGTTGCTCACTTCTAACCAATAAAAACCTACAAACTGGACTGGTCTGGCCTAGGGCAGATTATTCCCCTGTATTTCTACAGCCTTTATCAAAAATTTGGAGGCTGTTGCCTTTCTTTGCTCTTCTTAACCTAATTACTCCTAAATTTTTTAATACTTTTCTTCTGGGTCATTGATTTTGTATCATTTTTCAACTTTTTATTTCACCTACATCTTTCAAGGACCATTTCTCAGAGCATGTGCAAACAGATGCAAAGCCCTGTCTGCAAAGCCCTGTCACAGAAGGAATTATGTTAATCTGCTATAACTTACTCTTGACAACCCCCTCTTGAGTTTTAAAAGACTTTTTGTTCTGTTCTAGGCACCCACAAAAACTGTGTCCTATAAAATCAGTTTTTCATCAGAGAGTAGAACAGATTATCACAGAGACGATATCTGAAACAGCTTTTTTTTTTTTTTTTTTGTGTGTGTGTATGAATGTAATAGCAACCCACAGAGGAAATAAATATGACATTAAGCTAAATCTGATTTTTCCTGCTCTTGAGAGCATGGAGTTGATCTCCTATTGGTTTCAGCTATGAATTCTGCATTGCTTACATCCAGCTGAGGACAAAATGAACAGATTAAAAAATTATTGTTTTGACAATGTGGAAAAATTTGTTTATATGAAGCTTATGGATTTGAGCTATTTTGAACTAAAGAGTCTGGTTTTAAAAGGGATGCCTGTTCTTTAATTTTTTTTTCTGTCTTAGACCTAAAGGCCAACATACCTCAAAACAAGAATACAAATGCTGGCGGTTTTTGGTTCTTGCGGAGCCACACAGAGTTAGCTTCTATCTAGAAGCTTCTTTCCACAGTGGTTTTTAATGGTTTTATCCAAATCTTCAAATTCCCAGTAGTGCCGGATGTAAAAAGTAATTATTTCATAGCCTGAATCACAAATTTGGTACGTTCAGCTCTCACCTCCCTATGAAGAGAGACACTATAAAAATTTTTTTTAATAGAGTAAAAACCTGCCTTTAGCTGTTCAGCATTGTCCCACTTTCTCTGTCACCTCTCCCATGGTTCTTCTGAAGGAAGGGCACACAAAACCTATGCCGTAGCATCACCTGAGGGCTGGAGCCTTCACACGCCTGGGAGGCCAAACTCACAAACCTGGCACAGTGAGATTCATTACAGCACCAGGTATTCATGAGGAAATAAACTAGGAAAGCACAAACATAACGAAAATTTAGTGTAGGGCTGTAAAAAGCTGCCATAAATAAAATTTAATGTAAGCTAAGAACTCTTTCTTTGCTTACGACTCAAACAACAATATCTGCCTGCTGTCAGAGACCTTTTAATATATCAGGCTTTTGACTTTCAGAACACTGAACAAAGAGTGTAAAACTCATGATCCATATTTAATGTGCAGGAGGAAAGTAGGGCCAGTTCAGGGAGAAAATGGCTTTGGTTATGAGGTTGATTCTCCATAAACAGTGTCCAGCTTTCCTCAAGACTTGACACTTGGAGCTGCTGCACCCAGAACAACCCTCAAGAGCCCTTAGATCAGTCCTGGTACTTCAGGCTGTAAACAGGATGAAAATCATGACATGACTGAATAGATCCTAAAAGTGGTGGTTGTGGAAAACTGCAATGAATTCCAGTTCTGAACTTTAGCTGGTGCTCAGCACAGTCTCTCTAGTCTAGGGCAAAAATGTGGTTCTGAATGAAATAAAATGCTGTGGTTCTGAATTAAATAAAATGAAGGAAACATATCACAAAAATGTAAGGTATTCAAATTTAGTTTGAATTTCAGTGGGCTTTTTTCAAAGCTAAAGGTGCCCTGTTATTATGAGTCGTTTATCTCATGGCAATCCCAGGAGGCCTTTAAGTCTTGTAAGCATAAAATGCCATCACAGTGGGAGAAGAACAAAAGTCCATCGAGTTGGAGGTCAACAATTTTGATATTGATACTCAGCCATGGGTTTTGCCCAGGGAGCCCACACGGGAGCCATCAGCTGCTTTGCACTGCTTGTGGGTGTAAATGGCTTTGTCCTGCTGTCAATTAACATCCTTAAGGCCACCACCTCAGGACATCAGGCTACTGAAGCAAATCATTCTCAATGTGAGATTAACCTGATTATTTACACCACGCATAGAATGTTAGAATGGGCTGATATATTTTAATTTTTGCCCAAATATTGTGGTTTTGTTTTTTTCTTTTCCCTTGATCTGTTCTTCTTTGTTCAAATATATTAAATGGCAATTAATGCCAGAACTACATAAAGTTGCAGGTGAGTTGAAAAAATAAGCACAAGGCCATGCAAACAGAGGAATATATTCTATCAGCTATATATCTCCACTGTAATATTAGTATATTTTAATACTTATCTTTTCATTAGGAAACTTCAGCATATCATAGACCCAGGATCACTGGATTTAGTCCACACAGGCAGGGCTGACACTGACACTCACCAATCTTATTTCACTTGAAAGGTTACATTTTGCCTGAGGTTTTGCAAAGGAAATGTTCCTGCCAGTTTAAGAAACAGCACTCCACAATGTCAGAAATGAACAGCCTTACACCTGTCCCACGTGTGACAAAAATAATTGAAAAGCCATTATTCCTCATGTTAGCCAGACACTGGTTAAAATATAGAAACTTTCCTTTGAGCGCACATTGGAGTATACTCGGTTGAAGAAATATGATTCCTCCTCTACTTATGAATTTCCTTATTTTGGAGGAAGGACCCCGACCTTGTAGCCAAGGCTGGTGCTATATTACAAAACAGTAACAGTAAAAGGGTAGAAAAATCTCCCTTTCTTTTTAGTTGTGTCACTTCATGCAGTAAAGACAAGATTTCTCATTGCTTTCTCACTGCAGTATCAATCAAATAATGCATTTCAGGTGTGGATCTCTTCACGCGCTCAAACATTTGTACCAAGCTTCAGGCAAACCAGCTCTGCCTCCACTTCCATCAGCATCTCCCCTTCCCAGGCACAGCAGAAAGCATTCACAGCAGAACCCCATTGCTTTTAACAGCAGAAAAATAATGAACTTTTGCTGCAGAGGAAGCAAAAGCCTGGGCAGGTGAGGAGCGCCTTGTTTCACTCAGGTGAAGCTGAGCCTGCCAAGAGGAATTGTTCTCCCTTTTGTGGCTGAGAAGCCCCTGCAGAGCCTGCCCCAGTGGAGGGGAGGCTGAACATGAAAGCTTTTGGCCAGCAGAGAAGAATAAAGACTCTTCTCCTCCAGCTCATTTCTGTCTTCACTCGTAACTGCTTTAGAGAACTTAAACTAACCATGTAAATGTCCAGTTTCTTTATCTCATATGTTTAAAAACAACAGGGTACATTCTTGTTAAAGATGAATTATAGGTGGTGCAACAACCTAAATGTTCTACCCTGCTGGCGTGGAAACTGGTCAGGATCTTTTGCACTTCAAAATGGGAAGATTCTGTGGCCTCCAGCCAGGAGTGGAAGAATACATGTAAAGCATTAAACTAAACTAAACTTTGGTTCCAAGAACCACTCAGGCAGTCTTATTGTGCAGGGTAGCTGTGTATAAACATCATAATGCACAAGAATTGTCAGTGGAAGGGTCATACAATTCATCTGGTCACTGATGTGACAGATCCTTTCCCTTTCCCTTTCCCTTTCCCTTTCCCTTTCCCTTTCCCTTTCCCTTTCCCTTTCCCTTTCCTTTTCCTTTTCCCTTTCCCTTTCCTTTTCCCTTTCCCCCTTTCCCTTTCTCCTTTTCTCCTTTTTTATTTCCTCCTCTCCTCCTTTTCTCATTTTCCTTTTTTTTCTCTTTTTTCCTTTTCCCCTTTTTTTCTTTTTTCCTTTTTCCTTTTTCCTTTTCCTTTTTTCATTTTCCTCTTCCTCTCTCAGGATCCCTCAGGCATACACTTGCTGGGAAGTGTAAGAGTATGTGGCATGTCTTCATTAAACTTTTAGTTCACCTCTGTGTTCAGTGCAGTGCTTTGGGAAAAAAAAAGGTCAAACTCTCTTTTACATGCCTTGAAATTCATAAAAAATATCTGATTTGCATGAGAAGTGAGGAAAGCTTAAATTTCGTCCTCTTTAAACCTGCTTTACTACTTTTTCACTGTACTGTGTTCGAGAATAATGCTGAAGAAAGTGACTAGACACTACATGTAGGAGTTGTCCTGGCAGGCAATATAAAGGTCTAATTTATCTAATTATAAGGCTGGAAAAACTCAAATCCACTGTTTATGGATAACTACTGTAACATTTTTCATCTTTACAAGAAGACTTGTATTTTCTTGATAATCTAAAATGTCCCAAAGTTTCACAAAATTACAATTGGTGGGAATTTAATATCATTTCACCTGGGCAAAAAGATGCAGGGTCTTCTGCAAAATGACAGGAGCAAATTAAAAACATGTGGACCTTTCAATACTGTGTTTGCTCATCCTTCCTCGGCTCCTCTCTGACCAGGTCTGTCTGGAAGTTGGATGCAGCGTTGGCCAGCATAAGTTACAGTAGCCCCAGTGTTCTTCTAATTTAGGACTGTTGTCATGGGCTGTCAGGCCGAGATTCCCCAGACCACAATGAATTCTGCTTCATCAGCTTACTGCTATCACTGATAACACAACATCAGTGATAACACAATATCACCTATAACTCAAAATCACTGATAACGCAAAATCACTGATAAGAGAATGTTGGCAGTACTAGGAAGGAAAAAAAAAAAAGCAGACTTTCCTT
>VZTZ01049359.1:153862-167472 GCA_013400955.1 Drymodes brunneopygia
ACTTTCCTTAACAGCATGTAAATCTGATTGAAAGTGTGACTCAGGTGTCACCTACCTTCCAGATTGAGGGTCACCACTGCTGTGTCATCCTCCAGCCCTTCGATCACCTCGCACTTGTATCTGCCGTAGTCCTCCAGCATGATGTTGGTGATGACGAGCGAGGCATCGTTCTCGCTGCTCTCCCGCAGGGACACCCGACCCTGGTAGCTCCCGTAGCTCTTCCTGTGGTGCCCCATGGCCACGAACACGTCCACCTCCTTGAGGTAATCATAGGTGAGTTTGGTCCACTTGACGCGGATTTTGTGGGTTCCTGAGCCGGCCGCGGATGTGTGCTCGTGGTAGAATTTGCATGGCAGTGTCACGTTGCCGCCACGGTGGGAGAAGATCTTGGCTTGCTCTGCTACCACGAGGAGACGGGGCCCATTTTCTGCAGGATTTAAGGAGAAAAACATAAAAAAACACCACCCAAAAATAAGTTTTGTCTTCCTTTTACAAAATGGATGTGGTCAATGCTGTAACAACCAGCAACATCTGCAGGATCACTGCTCTGTAATCACTTAGGACCTGTGCAGTAGTAAGGTTTATAAACCAGTTATAAATAATGGTTTGGTCAGCTGAAAGTACCTCAGTGCCACTCACACAGGGAATGATCATACTATATTTATGAAGAGAGAATTGTGTAAATAGATTTACAGAGTTGCATAGCTGATGAATGAAGGTCATCTCCCATAAAAGGCTCCAAAACACATCGCATATCTTCCTTGTTCAAGAGTTGTCTATCAATGTTTTATTTTTTATTTTCATAATTCAGTTTTTTTGGAGGGATTCAGCTTATTCAGGCAGCAGCATACAAACTCCTCACAGTCTGGGATGCAGAGAATCCTGCCCACAAAGCAGAAAAACCATTTGTGTATCAAACAGCATTATTTATACTGACATGAAAAGTGTCAGCAAAATTCTAAAATAGATATTTTAGGCATATTTGTATTTTGTTCTAACTTTTGAGCATGAGTTCCTCTTCTGACCAGAGTAAGGAAGTCCAGTTGATCTTCAAATGTAAAATCTGACCCTCTGCTGCCCACTCTGTTCATCATCCCAGTGTGGCTTTTCCTCATATTTTCTTTTTTCTGATCTCCTTAAAACTTGTCACTATTTTATCTTTTATATTTTGATCTCATTTTTCATGCAAGCCTGTATGTGACTGTCTGGCTCCTCTCCTCCTCACCCCAGATTTCCTGCTTTTTCTTCTCTCTAGTAGGTCACCACAGCAGATATTGCTCAGTGAAATCATTTTGCTTAGGACAGTGGACTGGAGCAGGTGCTCTCCTACAACTCTGAGCCTCTGGGGTTTTTACAGGCTGTGCTGCCTTGGGAAAACTCTGGAAAATGCAGATTTCTTGTGGTAGTCAGCAGATATATCCAAAAGTGAGAATTTTCCCTCCTTTCAGTATCTCTTGCTGGGCATCTCATGCAAAGTTTGCGAACTGATTGAGCAAACTCAGTGCTCCTGTTGGGTTTACTGCCCTTGACCACTGGGACAGTGACCAAAACCCCCAATAAAACACCAGCTAGCTGTGAAAGCACCACCACCCTCACTCTGCATTCACAGGCTATGAAGAGAGACTTCGCAATCCCCGCTGCATGTTCAGCAAGTCGATGTGGCTGCCTAGAAATGTGATTCCACTCTGAGGCTGGGTCTGACTCTCCCTAAATCCAGCAAAAGCTGTAGGTAAGCTCCCAAAAACAGAGGCTGCTGAGAGGATGGCCCCATGAAGGCTAGCAGCAATTTTCTGCTGGAGATGAATCTGGCTTAGTTCAGGCAAAACTGATGCAAAAATGTCATCAGCCACGGAGATGTGGGGGGCTGAAGCAGGGAAGGATGGGGATGGATGTGGGCTGACAGATGAGGTTTAGGTGATGAGCTCTTTAAGGAGTGCCTATCCCACCCCTTCAGTTGTCAGTCCACAGCACTTCAGGAATCTGAGGTGTGTCCACAGCCATGAGGGCTGTGCAGGGAGACTTTTGGATCATCAGTGCCTCCAGACAGTCCCAGGCTTCTGAGCCATGTTGACAGGTCTGTGGTTAAATGAAATATCTGCCCAAACTGCAGCCTCAGCTGGATTTCCCTCTCTGTCCACTTCTGCACCAAGCTGGACCCCATGGGATGCAGCATTTTGGGATTATGCAAACATGTCTGTGGGTGGTAATTGCACAGATGAGATTGGTGAGCGCAAATGTGCATCTGCTTGAGGAAAACAGGTGTCACAAAGGTACAGCTCTTTGCCAGGAGGTGCTGTGTCCACAGTATTGCTGTTCCCTGTACAAGACAGTCCACCAGCTTCATCAAGAATGAGCAAATTTGACTGCTGCAAGGTGTTTTGCCAGGATGAGAGACCTTCCTTGGGTGAAAAACCCAAGCTGCAGAGCAGATCACCTACAGCCCCTTTAACTGGTGCTCTCTTTTAGTGCCCTCCTTTCCAGAGACTCAGGGGTGCTCCAAAAATCCATCTTCCCCATTTCAGAGGAGAGCATCCAAGGAGAGAGGTGATCTGAGGCAAGGCACTGTGGAAAGCATTACCAGCAGTTTCCACACGAAGGAGGAGGAGAAGGAAGACAGCAAAGACAGCCAGCACAGTTTGTCTGCAAATTTTCCTCTTTCCTTCAGGGACAAAGATGTTCCACAGTCCTCTGTCCACTTTGGGAGGAGAAGTGTTATGCTTTGGGGTGGTTATTACCAAGAAATCTGATTCAGAGCTCAGCTATGTTGGGTCTTTAGTACTGAAATAGTCAAGTTAATAAATATTAGCAGAAAGGACTGGGGCAGGAAGGAGAGTCTGAGTCAGGCTGTTAATGCTCACTCTTTCTAACAACTGTGCCTGTGCCAGCAAGGCCTGGAGGCTTGCCCAGAGCACTGTTACCTCTGACTCCATCCTAATTTGGGGATGTTCCTCCCTGCTGTCTGGCTCCCACCTCCTCTGGCCCTCTGCAGCAGCCATTACCTGAGTCTCAGTAGTTGTAAAGAGCAGAGGGGATGGAACCTGGGAAAGAAAAAGGAAAACATGGCTTTTCTCACCCTGGAGTGTCTCCTTTGTCCTTGGAGGTTCCAAGGGAGATGTGACACTTGAAATGTGCCTCCACCCTCAAGTTTTGTAAAAGCTAAAAGCCAGCTCTTTTTTACAGGAAACGGTATGTTGTGACCTTCTCACTGGAAAGACAGTGAGGCAGAAAATTACATTGCTGCTGCTGCTGGGGGAGGAGAAAGGATCTCTGGCTTTCGAGGAAAAGCCGATGTCAGACTGGGGGATGAGGCACAATTTGGGTTAGAAGACATGAAGGCAGCAGGGACTCGGGATTAAAAATGAGATGACAGGGGTTTGGCAAGAGGTATAGAGGTCTTTATTATCCAGTAGCCAGTGAGAGCCAGGGCCAAATCTACCTAAACTGCACATTTTTGGGAGCATAGCAGAATGAATGATCTTGGTCTTCCTGGAGCTAACGAATTAAAAAAAAAACCCCGAACCCACAAGAAACCAAACACAGAGCAAACCAGAAACCCTTAATTTACAATATGTAATTGTCACTGGTTTTACTGCTGTGAAACTCAGCTCAGAGAAGCCATGAATTCTGCTTCCTGGTTATCTTAGTGAAACAAGGACTGATCTGTTGTGAAACAGTGATCTGGTCATGGGAGATGGAGGAAACACTGATTTGAAGGGTGTTCAGAGGAGCTCCCTGGCTGCTTCCTTCATGGGCATTCTGACAAAGATAATCCTTCTGAAAAAAATATTTTTGTCTCTAAATGGCAGGAATATCTGAGAGGTGACTGCAAGAAGGAAAAGGATGGGACACTCAAGTACGGTCACAGCCCAGGGTGTCACTTGAGAAGGATAAAACTTCTTGTTCCCCAGAACTGCTTCCTTCAGAAGTACCACCAGAGAATTTGTGAGGTGAACAGCCAGACAACGGTGAACTCTGAAAGATTAAAGAGGGTTTAAGGCTCATTAAGGAGTTGTCCTGACAAACAGGACAGTTTGGATCCTTGCTGGGGACAAGGCAGGTCACAGGTGCCACTCTTGAGCCTCAGATGGTGGATGGGTAGTGCTGGGCAACTTCCAGCTGCTCCTTCTGTTGGGGACAGAGGTGGCAACACCCTGGTGCCTGGCTCTGGTCTCAGCTCCAAGGGCAGAATTGGGATGAGAAACGTTTCCCAGGTGGGGCTTTTCACCCTTGCAGGCATGTTTTGCATGGTCAGGCAGGCAGCAGCCAAGCTGTTAGCACAGAACCAGGCCCCACTGGTGACTAATTTGCAGTATTTTTTCCACCCCTGCTTCCCTGCTATTGATTCTGACAGATTGTGGCCTTTTGTCAATCCCCTTGGTGCAGTTAGATGGATGACAGAGGCAGCACAGTACAGGAACAACCAGGCTAGCTGAAACAGAGTTTGTCCAGGATGCAGAAGTGGTCCAGCAATGCAGGATAACACACGACTCTGGCAGCTGCTTTTCCCAAGCTGTAGGCAAGGCTGACTCATTAAAATGAAAACTCATAAAAACTTGCTTTTTGGGCTGGCTTTGCTGCATCTCAATGGTGCCAAATCTGGTATAAACTGGCGAGGAAAGAATATTTTGCTACCTTAAACAATAAGGCACAGGCAGCAGCAGGCTGGCCAGCTCTTTTGCCCTGCTCCTCCTCTCTGCCTCCCTAGCCTGAGACCTGCAGAATCAGCCCTCCTGCTCCAGTGCTTTGTCCATCTCTGACCTTGATGTTGGTCAGTGTGATGCCCATTTCAAGGACAGTAAGGTGAACTTGCTTTGTTGGAGCTCTCACTTCAGTCTCACCTGCTGCCTTACTGATGTAGCTCCAAATATTACTGCTGGACATGTTTGTCTTTTTAGTTGTGGGCTGATTTTTGGGTTGTGAGTTTTTTTTTAATTTATTTACTGTGTTTTTTTCTCTTTTTTGTGGTGTTTTTTGGTTTTGTGGGTTTTTAAAATTTGTTTGTTTGTTTGCTCGTTTGTTTTCAATTTTATTTTTGTTGTGGGGTTTTCTTCTGGTTTCCTTTTTAAAATTTTTCTCCCTTAACTGGGCTCTGCACAACAGAAAGATGACAAGCCAGGTTTGGAGGGCCAAGAACACAGTGTGGGGCAGAGAGGATGAGTCACATCACAACCGTTGGCAAACAGCTTTATCTGCTTTATCCACCAGGAGTATCCACAATCTTATGCTGAGCTGGCCACAAAAATTGGTTATTCCAGCATTTTCATAGAGTGCTTTACAAAGTTACAGTAGAGGAAAAAAAGTCCATTTTTACAGACAGAAAAAAATCATAAGCCAGTGATGGGATCACAGAAGTGTTTTGCCAGATAAATTCATGTAAATTAATGTTCCACACTGTTAGCAAGCCCCTAGCTTAATAATACCCTGTGCCATCCTGCCTTAAATAAACACAGAGTTGTTTCTGGCTTTCCTGTAGTGCTACCAGGAGCTCATGTAGTGTCACTTGAGCTCATACTAAAATAACCTCACTCTTCCCACATCAGAGGCAAGTTTTGTTGTCTTCAATTTTCTTTATTATCATCTAAAATGTTTATTTAAAATTCATTAATAATTTCCATGACAACAATAGTTCCCATTTGCTGTCATATGTAGATAAGTGAATTATTGTTGCACTAATATATGGGTGTATTACTCAAAGAATCCTGAGGAAAAACATGAGAGAGAATTGCACACACTTTTTCCACATAGCGCATGTTTTTTATATCTGTGTTTTAACTAACTGCCTTTTCACTTCTGCTTTTTGGAAAAAAAATCTAAAATCTTTTATATATCATCTGTAAGACTGGTAAAAGATGCTCTTTTTTGGCTCCAGCACTAATGCAGTTTTGCTGTGTCATAAGAAAGAAAAGGCAAGGCTCCAACTCCCATGCTCCTGCCTCTGAACAGACAGGTTAGAGCACCCCCAACACATTCCTCTTAAGTTTTGATATAAAATTGGTAAGAGATACACTAGATAAATCTTAGTTAAAAGCTCCAAATAATAGTACAGCTAAAAATATCTGTTTTTTATATGACAGAGAAGGAATCTGTCTTTGTGACAAAGACATTATAAGGCTGAGATAAAACATTTTTCAGCTGATTCCATCTCTTCCACTTGAGGACATATTAATTCAGGTTTAGGTTTCTAAGAGACCTAAAAGCACGTAAAAGCATCAGGCAAATAACAAACTTCATCTCTTCTGAATTATTGCCTTAAATAACTTTTAAGTGTGCTCTGCTTGGTATAGATAAATTTCATGCAGATCAGGTGTCACAGAGCAGAGCAGAACAGAAATCAAGGCAATTTCTCTGCACTCCTTCCTCACAAGAGGTAAATCTTCATGGGTGGCATTAGGACTGTTTGACAAAACCAAAATATTACATAGAAACTGCGAGGAGCCCTTCCAGTCCCTTAATCACCCCTAAATGCTATATATAAATATGGAATTCGACTGATGTAACCAGCAAAGGTAAATGAATGACTTAAATTTGTGTTTCACATGAATCCTTGTGTTTCTGTAATAATTTCTTTTTTCACAACCCAGCTATCCTGACACCTATCACTTAAGGTCTGCTCCAAAATATGAAGCCCAGGATGCCTTTCTGAGAGCAAAATCCAGCAGGAGGTGGGGTTGCTGCTCTCTGTTGCCATTTCTATCCCCTGCTGTTGCAACTGGCCATGATCTGAAGAGGAAAGTAGGTTGTGTGGAAATCAAAGAAACAGCTCAATTACAGCAAGAGACAGCAAAATGCATTGTGGCATCACTGAAATTGTCCTGAATGGCAAAACAAAAAGGCAAGACAAAAAAAAAACCAGCATTAAAGTAGAAAACACAAAGGCAAGAAAAAGGAAAGAAATAACAGGTAGCATCAGGGAAAATGGAAGAATGCAGAAAGGTGAGAAGAAGGAAAGAAGTCAAAAGTAAAGTAGAAAAACATGAAGATAACCAAGATTATATTGAGAAGATAAGAATTAGTGTGAGAGGTCAGATGAGCAGTGCATTTAATCTCTTATCATGTTTTTGGCTGGTCCAGAAACTCTGTTCAGATTCTTGCTCTCTGTTGGTACTGGTTGATTTGAAGGAAAAGAAGTGGACTGCAAATAAAACTCGTTATACTGGAGAACAAGTTGGTCAAATATTTCCTCTGATTTTGTAATTGGTTAATTGATTTAAATTATTTGTGTGAGGTTAGGGGGCTTTTGTTGTTGTTCATTTGTTTGTTTCAATTGGGCAGCATTAAAAAGTTTTCAGTTCATTCCATGATAAAATGTTTTTGGTATGCATAAATAAATCTGTGCAGAGATGTTGATGAGCAAAAGTGTGTATTCTTGCACCTCAAATATAATGCATTTCTTACATTCAGAGGAAAGCTAAAATGTTCAATTTGATCCTCCATGAACCAAACTCTGTGTTCCCATTGCTGCCTTTTATTGTGTTTCCACAGCCTGAACAAACTGGAATCATGTTAAAGGTTCTGGCTCCCCATAGGTAATTAACTCAGCAATTGCTGTGGTGGCTTAGCCAACTCTGCTTATTTTGCAGAGCAGCTGCACCCAAGGGAGTGCCCTTATCTCTGAGGGGTGCTCTGTTTTTTTGGATAATTGGTCAGCAAGCAGCACCATGAGCAGAGCAGAGAGATGGAGAAAGTGCGCACTGAAAGGAGTCATCCTCTCTCATGGGTCAGAGAGACTTTGCAGATCTTCAGGAAGCAAAAAGTGTCTCTAATTACACTGATGTGATGGGAGCAATGTTGTTTTCTTGTTGAGGGCATTGATGTGGCATGGGGAGACTTTAGTCCCATTTTTACACTCACCAGATTATTTCATTTATGATCATGGCTTTTTCTGAAGAGTGAATCTGGTGTCTCCCTGAGGCACCCAGAGTTTTTCTGGGGTGTGGGGCGAGTGGGACAGCACGTCTTGTTCAAACACAATTGTCTCTTTTTATTTTTTTATCCCCAAAAGTGAGACTGGAATGACAAACTACCAGGGAAAGAGGATGGGGTCAAGTAGTCTGGGATAACAGAGCAGCCTGACCAAAACCATGAAATCCACCACAGGATTCAGCAAAGAAAATGAAGCCACAGAAGGCATAAAATGCAGCTTTAGATATTTTATAAATTTTGTGTGTCTATACTGGAATAAAACCAAAGGAGCAAAAATGCATTAAAAAATCAATTGGGCCAGAGGAAATAAGCTGAAAACACTGTGAAAAATAGGGAGGTAAAACTGCCTCACAGATGAGAAGTTTTTCTCAAGTCCAAATTGACTCTATTAACCAAGAAGGAGAGAACCAGGAGCCAGAACTGACACTGTCAGTAGGAACAGAGCTGTTGATGAAACCATAAAAATATTTCTAGAGAAAAACTCAAATATTTAAAAGAGAACATAGACATAAAACTAAGTTTGCTGCAGTGTTAGAGATTGGCAAAATGTACAGTAAAAATAAAAAAACCCTCTCTTTTCCAGAGAGTGGACATTTGAAAGGCAGAGCTCTGTGTCCATAAAAGCAAAGTATAATTGTAGAACAGTAAAAAAATTATGAAATACTGTTTGTTCTGATTGACAAATACTGAGTTTGAGAGAGGTGCTAGGAGATTTTACAGTGATGGAGGGGCAGCAAATTTGGGTCCCCAGATCTACGGGCACTGGCTGTGGCAAACCTGATGGTCAAGGTGTGACCTCACCTGTCACTTTAGGACAGTACCAGGTGTTTCTGGACAGAAGCAAAATAATAATACATGTAAAGAAAGCAATTCAACCATTACCCAGCTAATTAGTCTGACCTCAGCAGCACACAGGACTTCAGGACAAATTTTGAAGGAAAATTGTTGAACTACAGGTATAGAGCCAGTACTAGAAAGTGGGATAAGATGAACCAGATATTTACCAAAGAAAGTCAGAGTAATCTGATATCAGGTATATAATAAAAACAAATTTGTAAGGCTGAGGAATGTGATGTATCATTTGCTTGGGGCTTAGGAAATTGAGTGATATGAAAAAACATATATGAAAAAGGCCAGTGAACTGTCTCCAGTACAATTTCTCTAATATTTCCACTGATATTACTTTCTACGGTACTTGTGGCTTTTGGATTAATAAAATTTTCATATTGCTTATTAAGCAGCACTGAAGGGAGGAGAGTGGATATTTTAAATATTTGAAGAAAGAAGGGTAGGAAAAGTAGGATAACACTTAATGCTGAATGCACAACCCAGCTTTTTGAGGTCTAGGAGGAAGAATTATTGATATAAAGCTTGTAGTTGTTAATTTCAAGTGGCAGTGAGGGAGACTGACTGCTAAATACTGTCTATCACCACAGACTATAGATCAGCACTGCAGCACAGCTGGGAACACCAAATTTGATCCAAGATCTGAAGAACAAAGCACTGTTAACTGGAAAACAGAAATTCTAAGGCCAAATGAGGATTTTATCTGGAATAAAGTCCTGGCTGGGTGCACTCAAGGAGTAAAAATTCAGATGAGAACCAATGTAAAAATGAATTCCTGATATTATCAGGTTACAGTATCCAATTAGTGCTGTAATCAGGAGGTTATATGCTTAGAGAAGACTTTGGAAAAGTACCTTCAAATGATAGCTGTGAGGATATGGTGTTATCTCACTAATGTTTTAAAGTGAACTTCAAAGAAGAAAAAATGTTATTGGAAGCCAAAGAATAACAGCAGGAGAAGAATGAGACCGTAAAATAAACATGGAGAATTAGGAGGGTGTTTTCCATATCAGAAAGGTGGGTTGCAGAACTCTTTTGCAGTAAGGAGATCTGAAACCCAGCTTTCAAAAAAATTAAACTCAGCCTACAGGAGATTTACAAGATGTAAAGAATGGGGAACATAACACAGTTTCCTTCTCTGCTTCAGGAAATCACTTTCACCTCTGTGTAACTACTTAAATACACAACATTCACACACCTTTTGTATTTCCAAGGCAATCCCAGGCATGCAACTCTGGAGGAGTTTAGCTACACATCTCTTGGATTTCAGCTGTGGAGAGGGATGCTGGATTTGTTTATGTGATAAAACAACACCTTTTGTATGAAGCTACAACACAGGAGTTCCACAGTGTTTCCTGATCTCCATCCCATTTCCAGATGTAGATTTTTTTATCTGTTTATGCAGCACTGGGCAGAGAGGGATCCCACCAGGGCTGGGGTCCCACAATGCAGAGGAATGGCAAAAATCAGAAGCAAAAATTCCAAGTTCCAAGCAGTTTCAGTCTCTTTGATTTGTGGTCTGCCTGGGCATTTCAGAGACTGAACTAGCTGGTGTACAGAGCTTGTGGGAGAGCTCAAATCTAAATCTTTATGCAGCTTTCCTTCAAAGAATAAACTCTTGAGGTACAGGTGAGTTTCCATGGGGAGGGAGAATGGTTCACCTCAAAACTCCAATCAGCCTTGAATTATTTGGGTTGGTAATAATTGATATTTATGACACGTGAATTGCACTAAAGTGCTGGCTATTCCACTAATTTAATTTTTGAAAAAGGTAAAGCTCAGAGAAAAAAAAACCTGCATTATACAAGGAAAGGCAAAATATATGTTTATTAGGCATGGATGTCTGATTTGAAATTTGCCCTGGGAAACAAGTGCTCATCACCTCAGAGCAGTGATAGGTCTTCATTTTGACATAACACATTCATTTGACCTTCATCCTGTGAGCCTCCTCAGAGGGAGAGCAGCTCTCTGTTGCTCCTTGTCTGACCTTGACAATCCCTGTTTTAGTAGGTGCAGGGTACCTTTAACTTCTGTGACTTTCCTGTGAACTCCCAAATGCTCAGCCTTCCCTGGTACCCTGCTCTAGCTTGGCAATTCATATTTACACAAACACTCAGCACAATTTTCTGTCTGTTGAGAGAGAGAAATCAAACTTTAAAAAGAGAGAGAAAGAGAGAGAGAGAGAAAGGGAGGGGAGAGTAATCCTGCATTTCTTAATTTTGCAAAATTAATTTCAGCCAGGCTCAGGGAGGGTAGCAGTGAAAGCAGGAAAATCCTTGTTCACTCTGCCTGTTACTGCATAAACCCCCTGATTCTTCTTGTGCAGGATAACCCTCAATGCCTGAAGCTGGGACTGAAAAAACAGCTGCATTGTGCTGCAGGCTCAAATCCTACCACAGCCATAATCCCTGGGACTCAAACATGAACCAAACAGGATTATGCAGAAGGCCAAGATAATATTTAGTGTGAATTAAAGGTATGAGGAAATGCACATTTCTTTTGGGGTAAGTTACTTTTTTTCTTTTCCTGGTTTACGTTGCCTGATTATGATCTCTGATGTGCTGAGCCTTTTTAGATAAAACATAGCAATGAATTTCTGTGCTGTGGAGAACTATGTATGAAAGACCTCTTAAAATCAAATCTATTCTACAATAAACTGGATTATTTCAACCCACTGCAGTTTTTATTACTTTAGGATGCATGCTTTTTCCCTTTGTCTTAAATCATGTACTTTATTCACTAACCTTTACAAGGTTGTGACTAAATGCAATTAAACAGTGCAACTTTTTTTTTTTTTTACTTTCCTTAGAAGCAATAATAATGCAACAGAACCAGAAAAGAAAATATTTGGTCACCAGTAATACAAGTATTTAAAAAACAGTGTGACAGCATTAAAAAAAATAATTAAGAATCATTAAGCACATTATTCTATTTCCCTCAGAAATATGAAGATATTGGCATTTTCTCAATTATATCCTTACCTTGAATATGAACAATTCTTTCATGATCCAGACTTGAGTTGGCAGGTTGAGGTTCAGCCCAACAGACAGAGATCAGCACCAGAAAAAGTAGACTCTTCATCTTTATAGCCAAAAGAATCTTCTTCACTGTAAGGGCATCACATATGAAGAGGATTGTGAATTTTTGGAAACCTTTTACAGTGTTGCACTGCACAACTTGTTACAGCAGTGATCTTATGAGGGTTTTTTTAATGTATTGAATCCACTCAGCTGACAGAAGTTACAGCAGCTGCTAATTTTTTAGGCATGAATATTGGACCATTTTATTGTGGACTTTAACTAAGTGAAATTGGCAATCCATATTTAACTCTGCCTATGCAGAAATGAAACAAGAAAAAAAAAAAAAAAGTGTACAGACAGATATTCCTAAGCCAAACTCCTTGCAAGACCACAAGTAAGCAGTACCTGTGTTTCAAAAGAGGTTCTGGTGTACTTTTGATTTTCCAGACCTACACTGGATCTGGTCTGCAAATACAAATAAAACAATCAAAGTTCTATCACTCTATCCATATCCACTGCATGATGCAATCTGCTGGTGATAGGTTTACAAGATTAAGACAATCTTCTTGTAGGTTTTGGCATTTCAATCAAGTCTGCAGTCAGGGTGGCAAATTTGCTTGAGCTAAGCAGTAAAGATGACAAAACATTTATTAGGCTGACCAGGAAGATCAATTTTACTTCAGATCCACTTACCATTTTAAAAGGCGCCTAAACACACAATGAAATGTTTGAAACCATGCACAAACTGGGTTAGAGTTGAATATTCTACCACTGCAGCTGCCCTGATTGATTTTTCATTCATTTCCACCCAGAATGCTGACGCACTAACTGAGTGTGCCAGGTAGGGTCTCTGCAGTCAGCAGAGCTCAGCGCTGCAGGGAAAATCTCTGCCAGCCTCTGAGAGGTAATTAGGCAAATGAGGACCTGAAATAGAAAAGGAGGAATAAAATACAAGGCGTTTTATGTGGATGGTTTGGGCTGCTGTTGTGTTTTATGGCTGTAATTTTTATGAATCTGATTCCTTGAAATAAGAGGTAGCTATTTCCCAACTTTGCCTCTCAAGAGAGTAGAATTTCTCCCCCCATCATCAAATAGTGGTGGCATTATTAATACAATAATGAGAGATAATTCTTTCCTCATTTTTTTTTTTATTTATCAGAGCTAGAAACACATAACATATGCAGAATACTCAGTTAAAACCTGGGTCAAGGTGTGAGCTTTGAAAGCAGTCCCCTACCCCCAAACAGACACAAACCTTGAAGTGCTTCAAGCCTGGATCTAGATACTGTAACCCGAACCAACCTCTGCTGCAGACCGAAATGCAGAAATGCCATTGCCATTTTTCCATAGCAGAACATGCATGTTACTTGCCTGCCCTTCCATTTCTTCAAAGCCAGCTTGGGTGGGAGCTCAAAGCCAGTTCAGCATCCCTGAATCCTTCCTGTGGAGTGCCTTGAGGTAGGATAAGTGCTGGCTACGCTCTCTTTTCCAGGTGGTCTACGTTCAGTAACTCAAGCCTCTGCGGCCACTCCCTCTTTCCTGGAAAGCTTGGGAGGCTGGTCACCTCCATCTGAGAGAGCAAGGACAGATGTGGCTCCCTCTAGAGCACATCAGCCTGAGCCTGGGCTCGGGGAGGGTCACTCCAGGGCAGCTGGCACTGCTGGCCTGGCTGCCTGGGACAGCAGGGTACACTGGAGTGACACCACACTGCCCTGTCCTCCACAAACCCCACACCCTGTGTTTCCTCTCAGAGTGAAAAATGCTGTACTTTGGGGTCTATGGTGGTTTGTTTTTCTTTTTCTTTTTTTCTTTTTTTTTTTC
>VZTZ01049359.1:196124-211946 GCA_013400955.1 Drymodes brunneopygia
CGGAGGAAGCGGCCTCGTATTTCAATAACAGAGGGGGTTTTGATGGGGCACGGCGAGAAAACACACCCCCGGCGGCGAGGCGAGAGGCAGGGCAGGCGGGAGGAGCCGCGGGGCCTCGCGGGCGGGGGGGATGCGGGATGTGAGGCGGGATGTGGGATGTGGGATGCGGTNGACGGGATGGATGGGGACTGGATGCAGGATGAGGGGCAGGATGGATGCAGGACGAGGGGGATGCCAGCAGTGGGTCCTCGGCACATTGCTCTAGGGACACCGGGGACACAGGGATAGCGGGGCTGGGACAGCGTCTCACTCCCATTCCCATCCTCGGGGCCCTTCTCGCCTTGCTCCCCCCACCCCGTCCCTCCCCACCTTGGCGAGGTGCTGCGGGGAGAGCTGAAACTCCCCGGAGCGCTGTGAAAATGGCCCGAAATGGGCTTTTTGCCGAGTTTTTTCACCGCCGTCGTGCTTCATGGTATTTATTTTCCCAGCACTCTTCTTCGGGTTGTTTACTTGTGTTATTTGCAGCGGGTTTGGGCTGAGAGACTTCAGTTCATCTACACCTAGTCCTGTGTGATTTGGGTCAACAAGTCTTTTAGGAGCCCTATTTTTGGTTTAGGAGTCCTCTATTTTTTTTTTTAATTAGATAGAGTAAACCAAAAGAATCAGCAAAGTGAACCTGTGTGGTTTTTCATTGTATTTTTTCTCAGTTATAAGTCAGGTGCAGGTAGCTAGGAGGATGAAACATCAGAGAATCTTAACATGAAGTTTTCTGGGAAATCTTATAATTAACTCTGGCAGCTTATGGTGGTTTGAAGACCAACTGATGGAGCAGTGTAGAGCTGCTGATCTTGTGGAAAGTCCATTTTTTCCTATCTTTTCTACAGTCATCTTTCAGGCCCCCACAGCAGAATATTGCTGAGCCAGATGCTGGGCTAGAGAAACATCGTTTTGGGGCAATATGCATGTTTCCATGTATTAAGCACTAGAAAGATGGTACCATTTTGTTGAGCAAAGACGTAGGTTCAAAATAAGCAGAAATGTTAATTATAAGCTTTGTTTGATGAAGTAGATGCAATTCTGCAGGAGTTTTGGGTTAAAACCAAAAGCTCTGCTCAGCATGGCATGAGCTAGTGCACTGTCTCAAAGGAACTTGCCTGATTAGCACTCAACAGAGGTTAAAAAAACCCCCTGATTTCACATAGTTCTGACTCTTCTGGAGGCCTAATCTGCATATCTTGATAGTGATGTTCCTGTATCAACCCCGTGGAGGCTTTTTTGAGAGATGTGGAGTTACCTCCAGCTAAAGAGCTGCTCCACATGCAGAGCACTGCTCCGTGCACATCCATCATTTTTGGGAAACATTAAGTAACCATATCTATAATAGTGATCAGGGATGTTTATTGCCTTTCTTCCAAGCATAGTTTTGAGGGTTTTTTTCCCCTCCCAGTATCTGACCATGAAAGGGTGCAGAGTGAAAGCTGTTTGCTTAAACCCAGCTCAGATAAGATGAACGGATATTAGGTTCGCTTTTACCTAGGAGCACTGTCATGGCGGGCAACTTCACAGGCCTGCTGATTATTATTCCTGGCATCTCAGACCACAGTAACAACTCAAAAAAAATCAACATTCAGTATCATTTTATGAAAGATTTTTGAATTTTCCTCTTTAATATGGATGTAAAGATGGCATTCTCTGCAAAAGCAAGTATTGTCATTCATGTTGTATTAGACTATGATGAAAAAACATTTTGGAAAGTCCCACTGGTGCCACCTAAAATTGGCTATTTTTCAGACTTTGAGGAGAAGAACACTGGGAAAACAGCAGCTAAAGCATAATCTTCCAGATAAACCTAGGGAGCAAGGGAGGATGAGTTTTGGGGTTTTGTTTTTAACAGGTTTATCACTTGTTTGATTTTGCGTCGCTCCTTGAGTGTCTTGCTTCTAAAGCTTATAAAAGTCCTGCCATCCTGAAATTCTTAGAAATTTTAGAAATCACAGTAGTTGCTTCCTGTCAGGGTTTTTTTGGGGGGGGAGACATAAAGGAGATAAAACCATAGACACACACAACTGATAGGGTTCTTTAGGGCCACAGCAAGGTGCATTTAGGATTTGTCAGAAAAATCACGCATTTGAAAACTGCGCCTGGCACATCTTCCTGCAGGAAGATTATTGTCCTATGAGAAATGCACAATCCATTCTTCCTATGCAACTCCTCTTAGGTTCTTAGCACCTCTTTTATTGCCAGTTGTGTTCGAATTTCACCATCATTCTTCCTGCACTATCTTGTAGATCAGTAATGGGTCTGCTACCTGACACTGGTCCCCAAGGCACCCCAGACATCTCCTCCTTCACTCTGCCTGTGAATTTCACCACGAATTTAGTTTTCAGGGAGGTGCTCGCTCTGAATCCAGAAAAAGGGAAGGATTCAGGCAGCAGAAATGAAGCACAGTTGATCCCACTGAGGAAGATGTAAGGTACAAGCTAATAATATAATGAAAAATGTGAGTTATGTTCTTCCTCTGCTTGGAAAATTCAGCAGGGTGGACGCTATGAGTCACTGGTATAAAGCTACTGAAATCTATAGGGAAAAAAAAAGGCAGCAGAACATACTCTATTTATATATTTTTTTTCTGGAAACAACCCTACACATTCATGCAAATTTTTTACTGAAAAAGAATAAAAAACACAGAAGAGAAATATAAATATGGTGACAAATCAGGCAATACCCATTAAAATTATTTAATCAAAAGAAAATATATTAAAACACTGGTGTTCCAAACTGACTGAAAATAAAGGAAATTATTTTATGCCAGTTGAACAGTCAGCTTTCCATTTCAGATTATTTATAGATTCTCAGTCTACAGTGTTTTCTCTTTCTTTTTTTACAAGCTGGGCTTCTTACACTATGAGGTTGTTTTCTTCAGACTAGTTGTCAGGTTTCAGTGAGACTTTTGTAGCTCTTTAATACTGCTGTCTATGTAATCTTTTACTTTTTCACAAGAATTTTCACAGTATTCTCATTTCTACTACTTAAGAAATGGAATGAAAAAGTTAACAAAAAAGAATGCAGATTATCTCTCTTCTAACATCACTTTCTCTGGAGATAGATGCCTGAACTCTGTAAAAGGAATTTGCATGGTCTCCATCTTGCCTGATTGTATCAGGAGAACGATTTTCATATAAACACACTTTTGACTTAGCACTTCATCACACAATCTTTACACAGCCCTCCCCAGAATATTCATTGATTTTTGTCTTCTGATCTGTGTTATCTCTGCCTTGTCTTGGAATCTGATTTGACTTATTAGCAAGCTGGGCTGTGTCCAGGCTTTTCTGAGAATTCTTTTGCTGTTAATGCTGCATCTCACAAGTAGCTGGGCCTCTTCCACATGCCAGGCCAAGAGTGTTTTTTCAGCTTCTGTAAGCTAAAAATGTTTTGCTCTTAATTTTGTTTCTGCTTTCCTGATAGGCCCTGGAGGTTGGTTGGAATTGGTGGCACAGAAGTGGAGTGTGATCAATAAGCCATGAAAGAAGAAAAGGAGGAAGATGAGGAGCAAGACTTTGCAATGAATAGTGCATAAACTGGAGCAGGAAAATTTCAAAGCTGGCAAAACACTTTTACATTTTTACCGTACCTTCTGCAGATCTCACTGGTGTCATGACTGCTCCTGCTCTGCACACCCCAGAAATGAGCAAGTTTTATTCCATTAGATATCAGAAACCTGGTTTAGGAAGTGATAAAAGGAAAATATTGAAGGTAGTCTTTGAACTGCTGAAGTTCAAACCACTGAAGTTCAGTAGTGAATAAGATACTTTCAAAAGCAAACTATCAACTTCTACTGTCTTAAACACTGACTTTTTAGATAAGCTGAAAGAAAAGCATCTGTAAATGACTTCCTGCAAATGACTTGATTTGCTTTCACCACTCTCGTTTTTTAGTTACCCATATGACTGCAATGCCAGCTGAGTCTCAGAAATAGTCAGTGAAGGTCCGCTGTGAGTGTTGGAAAGCCAGTGATTTCTCCATGTGTGGGGACTGTATCATCCCACAAAGATCACAGGCACTCTCCCACACAGATTAGGTGGTGTTTTTCAATCTGTAAGAACATGATTGATTTTTGGTATTTAATACCATGAGCCACGTGATTTCAGGCAATTGTGGTATTCTCAAAACTGGAAGTGAGTCAGTCCAATGAGTGACATTTTAATATGGAATATGAAGGCATTTTTTGCTCGGTGTTGGACCATCATCAACAAAATGCTGCTAAACTGACTGTGCTGCCATCTTTCAACCATTCAGAGAGGAAAAGACATTTTTTAAGACCGAACTACCAGAAACAGGTTACTTACTGCTCATGTCCTCCCAAGCAGCACCAAAAATCTGAAGATTTTATCCAGTTTTCAAAACATCCACAGAGCAACCTGAGTGCAGCTTCTAACCAGTTGTTTGTCCCAATATAAAAAGAGGCAGCTCAGCTTTCCAGTGGCACATTCCACATGCCTGCTCTGCAGGCAGAGGCCGTGCCAGTGGCCTTGGATTACTGGTGTCTTGTCCTGGCTTGTGTTGGGACCTGCTCTGTGCCTCCTGGGATGGTGCTGCAGGGCTTGAAGCTTTGCAGTGCTTTTCTCCCGTGCTGGGTGGTGTTTTCTGAGGCATGTGGAAATGTGGGGAGTCATAGTTATACTCAAATAGCTGTGCCTCTAAGGATTTTAGCTTTGGAGGTGTTTGGATTATGGGGCCCCATGCAGGAGCTGGTAGTCACTTGGCTGTCAAGAAGGCAGTGAACATGAGGGCACAAAACCAGCTGATGTCCATGATACCTTTTTGGGACTACCTAAAAACAGAGGCCAGACAAAATTGAGGGAATAAAAAGTTATATTTATTGAAAGGCCTTCAAGTACGTTTTGGGCAGAAAAAGACCCCCAGGGGCCACACCCAAAAATGGACCGCAGGTCACGGGTTTTCACACCTTTATAAGTTTTGGCCCATTTGCACATTTGAGGGCTCATCTTCCAATTACAGCTTCAGGTAATGAAGTCATTTACCCCAAGTTTGCTCCCCCCAACTCACTTTTGTTTACATCTCTCAGGGCCTGAGACAGTCAGGTGTCCTTGATTGCCAGGCCTGGAGAGGAATTGTTGTGTCTGACCAAAATGGGAGAGCAGTAGCTAACACTGTATGTGGAGTTTAGAGTTACACACTAAAGAATTGCAGGGTTACAAATATATGAGAAATATAAAAGCTAAAATCCTAAGGTATCATCCAGAGGCAGAGTCCTCGAGGCTCACACTCTGAGGCCAGCTGACTCAGAAATGTGTGGGATTGACTGTGTCACACTGTTTTGGGTCACTTTTTGTTAGGTCGTGGGGTTGTCTGAGTTTGTGGGTGTAGTCCGAGGTTTGGATGGGTGAATATTTTTGGCTTTCCCACTGTATCCAAAAGGCTCAGACATCTGCATTTAAATGTTGCTGTCAGGAGCAGATCCAGAGACTCCTTTAGAGAGAATCTGGCTCACCCTACCTCATTTTACAGCTTCCATGCTCTGTAAGGAGCTCTTGTATTACACTTAGCAACAAACAAACCCCACTCCTTCTGCATCTGACTGAAACAAGAGACAGGCGCGGTGTTCCACTCATTCTGGGGAAATTATTGACACTTGCTCAGACTCACTGAAATAGGATTTCCAGTGTGAGTAAAGGAGCACACTATCTAGCCCCAGTTATCACTGCACTTTCAGCAGAATGTTCCATGTAGGTAGATGAGGTAACGTGAACCATAATGCTCTCAGTGTGTGACTAGTACACCTCTTACATCTCTGAGCAAGGCACTTCATTATTTTTGCTTCCCAGGGGTTGTGAGCAAAATTAAAATTTCTGTAAGAACAGATTCCCTGAAGGTCTAGGGTGACCTCTTTTCTCATTTTGCATGATAGGGCCTTAAATCAAATGCAACAGTTTTCAGTTAATATATTTCATTTGCTGACAGCATGACATTGTTGGTATTTAGGCTTAAATTCACATTCTGTCAAATCTCATTAGTTTATTTTAATAAGGATCATCTTGATTGTAGCTCCCTGGCTTCAATTATAGCTAGCATATCTTTTAATAACCATGAGAAGCTCTGATATCAGTTCCTTATTTGAGTACTGCCTTGTGGTTTCTTATGGGACGTGCCTCAAATGAGAGGTGTTAATTCTTGAAAAATATTTTAGGAGAGATACCTTGTGAAAGGTATCTTAGAGGTTTTGCTATTTTCATAGCTTAAAAGGCACTTCTGATTTCTGTCTTGAATTCTATTAAGGTTTTTGTGTCCTGGATATCCAGGAGTATTTTCCTCCAAGGAGTTTGATGGGTTGTCATGAACTGTCCTGGTAATTCCATGTCTGCTGGTGAAAAGTCTTGTGCTGTTGCTGGGAAGTTATGGATGATGTGGTTCCCTACAAAGGAAGCAGTCACTTTGTCTTTTGAGTCTATTACACATTTTCTGCAGGGAGGTTTCTGTGGTGATAGAATGCTCCATTTTTGACAGCACTATTTTTACCCGCAGGTGTGGCTTTCATGGTGGTTTTTTGGGATTTGCTAGAATTAATACTCATTATTTGAGTGTGTATATATATATATGCATATATGTCAACACAAATAACATTGGTCATCCTCTATGCCAGGTTTCCATCAGTGTAGCTGAGGAAAGCTGGATGTAGTTATTCTCATTTCCTGTTTACTTGCTCTTGGAAAAAATTGTCAAAAGGGATGAAAACCTCGTCTAACTTGTGACAAGATCCAGTGAATCACTTTTGATACCATCTCCTGATCCCTATCTGGTAGAGTATTTTGAAGTGGAGTCTCAGTCAGTACAAGTATATTAAACATATGCACAGATAAGATAGAGCTGCCAAGAACTTAATGAATTTAAATGTTTAGGAGTGCAGCATTTGTACAGTGGGGTGTGTTCGCACCATGATTTTAAATGCTGTAGACTGTTAGTTTTAATTTCTTGAATGATTCAGTGTGGAAGATATTCATCAGGTTATAAAAAAGTGTTGTCTTTGATCCTTCTTTATTTTCTTTTTAGGAAGACTGAAAATCTTTGCCATCCCAGTAAGTGGAAAATCAATATAATAAGAAAATGATGATTTACCTTTTCATATGGAAATATGTCTTCTGAGCACAGTTAGAAAAAGAGTCTTAAAGAGACCAGATTCAGAGAATTTTTTCCTTTTTAAATGAGGATGGTTATTTAAGAAAAACAATTTAAATGGGAGAAAAATCCTTTTCACCAGTGCTGAAATTAACTTCACCTGCATAAATTCTGAGTTATAATCTATGAAACTATTCATATGAGGAGAACCAAATGCTGTTGGAATGTTGAAGTTTTACAGTTGTGAGCTAAAAATCAAGCCCTATGTAGTAATAGTCTTTCAGCTTAGCCCAGCTTCACTCATACTTTTGCAATAAATGCAAAAGGTCTATCCTTAGCAACATGAGAATTTATCTGTTTTAAAAGGTACATTACTGCTCTGCAGAGAATCTAGAAGAAACGAATCAGAGTTAAACACATGACAAACGGTAAAATAAAAAAAAAAAAAGGTGATGAAGGCTTGCTGGCTAAAACACAGAATGAACAGAGGCGTTCTGTCACTTGTGGACGATACAAACTAAAATATCAGTTCAGGATATAGCCCTGCAGAGCTCCAGCCACAGGGACCCTCGCCCTGGTCTATAAAGAGGATTGGAGTATTTAAAAAAGGGTTTCCTATCTTCAGAGTCTCTGCTCCTTTCAAGCTGCACCACTCACCACTCACCACAAGAACTAGGCAAATAACTGGCTGAGCTGGGGATGAACTGTAAAAAAACTGCATAGATTTAAAATTAAAAAAAACCAAGCCAAACAAACAAAGTTGCTCTTATGGTATTTCGTGTCAGTGAATAATCTCAGTGATGTTTTCATAACATCACAAATAAATACCTAAATGCTTCCTTAAAATACCTAAAAAGCCATTTCTAATTTTTTTGTTTCGCTTGTGCTTTTAAAAATATTTACTAGGCAGATGTGTGTGCATGTCTTTTTTTGAACCCGACAGTATTTCTGTCTCCACCAATGAAATATTCCTTGAAAGATGCCACTGTCAATAAAAAACTCTTTCTTTAGTTCTTTCTTGCATATGATACTAATTTTCAGGTGGATCTAATATTATCTTTCTGTCCAATTCTTTGTGCATTATTGGATAATACCAGGAGAGGTTAAACAATTTGTTTTTCAGTCTTCATTTTCTGTGGGGGCCTTTGTGACAAGAGAGCACCTCCAAAGCAATTGATGAAAAGAATTATCCTTCTTTCCAGCAGTGAAAAAATTTTATGGTCTGTGTAAACTCCTATAATAAGGATGAACAATGGGGTCAACATTGTCATATTTTTAAGTATTTAGTGAATAATTTAACTATTACTTTATGCCAGGACATTTTTGAGCCCAGCAGATTAAGGCTGTGCAATATACTGGACAGAAATCCAGTCTGACAGAAGTAGGTTTCTGGATATTGAATTTTATATTCTCCACATTCCTTTAATACAACAATAAAACAAAATTCTCCTGGCTTCTCTTAGTCAAAATACCTGCTGATCTTGGTTGGAGCTTTCTAGTGTTAGGGACTACAAAGAAAGAGCCATAATTAAAAAAAATAAAATCCTAGGTTACTAAGGAAGTTCTTTATTAATTTCCATTTTAGGGAACCAGAAAATTATGTTGTTTAAGAAAAGAGGTGTTTATGAGGTATTGGGTGCAGTAGGATTATTGAATTTTGCAGGTAGATCTGATCTAGAGTGGTGAAAGAATTCAGTGTTTTTTGCACACAAAATCTAAAATTTCCATGTTTACTGGATATTTACCTCATTATTTCTTCATTAAAAAGCAGATTTAGACTTCTGAAGCCACTTAACTCCTTGTACAGTGCCCTGAAAGGGTTATAACATCAAATACAGAGGAAAGTGCACCTATCTGTGCACAATTTGATGCTGATTCACAGTAAAGTGAGAGGCAGCTGTTTTTGCTGCCAGGTGGAAAACTGAGAGTGCACAATCAGTGAAATGTACCTTGAATAGATTTAGTAGTGAGTTCTGTGATGTGATCCAGAGAGGGATAATTCAAATGCTTGAGTTAGGCAACAGAAAGTCAGAGTGAGGGCACTGGCTTGAGCAGGGTGGTGTGAGAAAGTAGAACCTGCCATCTAATAGGCATCTAATTTTGAATTTAGCTACCCACATTTAACCTGTATTTTAATTTTGGACCTGTAGCATTGACTCAGAACTTGCTTTATCACATAATCCTACATCAAATATACCCTGCTCATATAGTGTTTTTTTTTTCCAAGGTGATGAGCAAATTACTGCTGTCATCTTTAAGTATGGAATAAAATAAAATGCTGTAATTTTGGTGCCACACTTTCAAGGCAAAACCAGCAACTAGTATGGGCTGGCTAAGATTAGATTGGTGTTCACATTTCTTTGTGAGCTGGCTACATAGGTTCACTTTCTGTAATGGGTATTGATGCAAATTCACCTTATTTCACAAGAAAATGAACATAGTGCTTTCAAAGAACAAGGCAAATTCAGTCCGAATAAAACTTCCAAGGCACAGCCTTAAATGCACTTGAAAAAGAATCTAACAAATTCACACCTTAGTTAAAAAACAGTTAAACATGATATCTAACAACTTTGTGTATGAGAAAATATTCATCCTACCAGAATCAGCTGGTCTTGAGTATGTGCTGTGAGAAATTTATGGTCTATAGGTGAAAAATTCATGGTCTCCAGGTGAGAAATTTATGGTCAATACGTGAGAAATTAAGGTGAGAAATTAGGGTGAGAAATTAAGGTGAGAAATTAAGAGCAACTTGATTTGAAAAAGGAAAGGTGAAAGAGGTCTGGATGCTGCAGCAGAAAACCAACACAGGAGTGCTATTTTCTCAATGGATCAACAGTCAGAAGGAGATTTTTCTTAGGATGGTGAGAGATACTTGTTGCTGAGCAGAATTGACTGCTCCATTTCATCTCTGTGGCTCTTTTTTTGAGGGACACTAGCGGAGTGAACTCTCATGGAACAATGCACTGCCAAAAATTCAAAGGGAAGCAGGAAGCAAATGTGCATCTCTGGCTGGAAGCTGGAGGTCTGTGCTTGCAGTGAGCCAGAATTTGTGAGCGTGGAAGGGTGTGAAGGTGCAGCCAGCCTTCAACCTGATGGAGAGGTCACTGAGCCAACTCCTTCCAAGGACTCATTGTTTGCTGAGCTGGGTGTGCTAACCAGCAAAAACAAAGCTGTGTATGCAGTCGTGGAGGCAATTCTAGTTTGGAGAGGACTTTCTAATTAAATTTACCCGAGCACCTGAAGCATCTCATGTGAATGTCTATCTGGGTGGACATCCTTGCCCTGCAGCAAGTGCCTGGAACCCTCCTGCTGGAAATTACAAGCTGCACTTAAAGCTCCTGCTTCATGTCAAACAGCAAACTTTAGACAGTGACGTCTGAAGCTTTGCCAAGTTTGGGTGCTGAGTTGGGTTCAACCAGGAAGGCATGCTGGAAACTAATAAAGAGCAGCATGATGCATTTTAGTATCAGCCAGAAGTATTTTCCTACCAGTTCCTTCCTTCTGCTTTGTTCCCTTCAGCAGTTACTCCCTCTCAGGTCAGATGTTCACTTCAAATACATGTGGGTCTTTCTGGATCACCAATCTTAATCTTTCCCAGTTGCCTTCCTGGCTCATTTCTCTTCTGTGCTGATTTCCCTGGAAAATAACAAGTCATGTTCTGTCACAGTGCTGAAGTTACCCTTTTCCTCCCTACCTCCCCCTTCCCCCAGCCACTTCACCAATGTTTTGTGTCCCAAATGAAAAAAAGGAGCACTTCTTGAATACTGCAGTTAAAAAATGGTGTGTAATATTTGCATGCATCAAGGCTTTTCACAGGCATATAATCCATTACCTTTTCTGCAGTTCCTGGGATTCTGCTTTGTAATTTTTCAGAATATTTTTCACACCAGGTCCAGTTTTCCCCCTATACTTTCACAGGTGAATTTACAACACTCACTGATTGCCCTGTGTTGTTCATCTGCTTCACGGAGAGAACATGGAGTTTACATCAGTTAAAAATTATTTGTTTTTATAAATTCCATAGCAGATATGTCAGCAGATCTTAATTTTGATTAATAAATCTGCAGCCAGTTTTGTTAGTTTAATGGGAGAGAGTGGAAAAAGAATGAGCAGTGGCAGGGTTAACTTTGGCTTCTGAGGTGGGTATTTGAGCAAAAAAATAAGTCATGGTGAATGAAACCATAATTTGTTACATTTTCCCTGGAGGAAGAGGCTCCACTCTCCCAAAACGACTTTATTCAGTGCAAGCAATACTTACAAAAATAAGAAAGAAATGTGGTTTAAAGCCAACAGGTGGAGATGTCAAGTACTGCTGGGGTAGAGCAACTGCTTGGGTGGAGTTCTCTGATTTCCTGAAGGATGTGAACCTGCATGTCCCTGATGAATTTCTGCAACTTGCTCCGGAGATCGAGGGAAGAGGTGGGAGAAGAGGCTGCTCAGGTCTCCCACTGAAGCCCTACTGCTTTGAATAAATAATTACGCTTTCACACCTCTCAGGCAAGTGTTCTCATCACAGCTGACACAATCCCATGCGTGTTCTCACCAACTGTTGGAGTATTTTTTTTGGAAGGAGAAGCATTACAGTGTCAGAACCATCACAGGGTGCTGATAAAAACAGTTGCACCCATGCACACTGCACCTACAGATGTGAATCTGCCTCCAGTTTTCAGTTTTATTGGTTATTTCTGAAAGGGACAAAATTTTCCTGACTCCTTGGTGTCTGGGGGAGACGTATGGGTGCTGGTGCTTGTCCTGGTGGGTGTTTGATTATTTGTTCAGCATGGAATGATCATGACAGGAAGGGCACAACTTGAGTTTGGTTTGTTCCCACAGTCATAGGAGGAAGGTGAATTGGAAAAATCCTACAGGACAACATATGGCCCACGTTACAATTTCCAATATTTTCCTTCGTGGTTGGACTTCAGTATAGCTGTGATTTACCAGAAATTAAATACTGTGGTTTCTTTCCTTGAAACGACTTGAAAGCAAGCTACAGCACTTTAAATGGCTCATTTTCAGTTGTCCTCTCTAGGTAGGCACTGAAGTGACATCAGTTTAGTAATAGACTGAAGAGATCCTATGGGACAATGACTACCTTGAAATATGAAAAAATCAAAATATAAGCCTGTGTAATTAGACCACAAAAGTGGAAGCCTAATGCTCTAGTGAGGGCAAATGGCATACATGAAAATATTAAACAGCTGCTGGCAATGTGGCACTGAAATATCAGATAATGCCAGTTCTGTTCTCAGATGAATTCCAAAGGCATTTCTTCTTGGAAGCTCTCTTAACAGTGGTAGGAACCATCTGAATTTTTCATATACCTTGATGGGTTATAAATTAGCTGCGATCACTCTAGAGAAAGACCCGTGCCTCACAGGAGAAAAACTCAGTGAGAGCATCTGCTCAGCTGTGCCATGGTGGTCAAAGGAGCAAAGAACTCAGTGGGTCATATCAGGAAAAATGTGTAGAGCAAAACTGAAATTTCAGTATTGCTGTTACATGCATTATCTTTATTTCTGTGCTTAGTGCTTCAGGAATTCCTGAATGTCAGGGAAAATGCTGCAAGTGCTCAAGCTTGGTGTCTGACTATCCTTTGTTTGGTTTTAAGGTGAGAAATGACAGCTCGTTTTATTTTTATTTATAGCCTTGTTTTCATTACATAAAAATAGTGCTTAAAGCTTGAACAAGTATTAACTCTCACAGCCCTATCATAAATAAAAGTGAGGGAAAATCTTTGTATTAAGGTCATCCTGTCTTAAATAAAGATTCAAGTACAAAGCACATCATTTGAGATGTCAGAGGATTTTTCACGTGAAGAGAGCTTGAAAGTTTGAATTGTTGAGTGTGTAGAGAAATTGTGGCCATAGCAGAAAAAACCCCAGAAGATGGAGCAACAGAGGGAGCTGAGACCTTTTCCTTTCCTCATAGGAGAACTGAGGGATGCTCAGTGTAAAGAAAATATGGCAAAGAGCTTTCAGGAAGGCTGAAGATGTTAATGTCACTACCCTGGTCAGGACTCTGCAATTCCTCCCTGAGTTTCTGGTGTTCTCAGGAGGTCTGCTGAAGGGTACTCCAAAATGGCATCTGCTCATGAGTCACTCTCCTTTTTTTAAATTTATAAGAAGAAAAAACTTATAAACAGAAAGAAAAATACATTAATGCAAGCTATAACAGCTGGTATTTGCCTAAAATCAAAGTAGAGCTTGTGGTAAATGGTGAATCTCTTGGTAAAAGTCTTAATTTCCTCTCGAGCAGGAAAATCAGGATGATCTGATATAGCTTGCTGGGTTTCTTCTGTCCAGCCTGGCTATTCAGACAGGTTCCAGCNGCTGCACACCCCAGGGGAACTGAGTCCTCCTCCTTAGCTGGTTGTGGCTTTGGAGTTGCTTCATTGCAGGAGGTGATGCCTTAGTATTTTAGCTTTTATATTTTCCATGTATTTGCAATCCTGCAGTTCTTTAGTGTATAACTCTAAACTCCATATACAGTGTCAGCTACTGCTCTCCCATTTTGGTCAGACACAACAATTCCTCTCCAGGCCTGGCAATCAAGGACACCTGACTGTCTCAGGCCCCGAGAAATGTAAACAAAAGTGAGTTGGGGGGAGTGAATTTGGGGTAAATGACTTCATTACCTGAAGCTGTAATTGGAAGATGAATCTCCAATATGCAAATGGGCCAAACTTACAAAAGTGTGAAAACCCATGACCCATTGTCCATTTTTGGGTGTAGCCCCTGGAGGGCTTCATCTGCCTGAAATGTACCTGAAGGCCTTTCAATAAGAATAACCACCATAATTCCCTCAATTTTGTCTGGCCTCTGTTTTTAGGTAGTCCCAAAAAGGCATCAGTGGAATCAAAAGGCCAGACACCCAGTGCTGTTCACATTTCTGGGACACCTCATCTTACACAAGTTCCTCTCTTTACACTCATCTTGGTGGAGTGGAGGGACAAAGCAAGTTTCTTCCTGCTGCTTGCCCTAATCTGGTGGTTTTGGTGAATTGTTGTGAACCAAGAGTACTTTCTTTCTGGAAGAATTCTGATAATGCTCATCTGGAGTTCCTCCACAGCCTCAGTTTCCCCAGTGAAAAGGAATTAGAAGCTGACTGGAGGCTCACCAGTTTTGCTTTGAGCTATGACAATGTACTTGACACTCCTGAAAGCCCTCCCAGAGCAGTGGCAGTGCATCTTTTGCTGATGCATCTTTTTTGTCAGAAACCAAAGAGATCCCAATGAAGATAACAGATAAAGACCTGGGAGGTCAACAAGGGACAAGAACACACCACTTTACAGGACCAAATGGCAAAGGCTGGGGGCAAAAATATCCCTTTGATGTTTCAAAATGACCAAAGAAATCAGTGATAAACCTTGAGACAAGTTTGTTATTGCCTTTTTGTGTTTTAAGCAAGCAGTTTTGCACCCATAACAAAAGGAGGAGTGGAATTAGTATTTATAAATGATTGTACATGGGAGGCAATTGTATCAATAGTGAGAAGGCACAGTTGCAATCTGAAGATCAGAAGCTCTCCTAGGCAGATAAGGTAGTGCTGACACATGTGGTATCATGTTAACTCTTGCTATTTGTTGCCACAAATTCAATTATCTTGAATTTGTCATGCCAGGGTGATGTTAAAACTACTGCCAGACCCTAAGTCTGGATAGATTTACAGCATCAAAAAATTTATGTTCAAAAAAAGTCAAGTGACCTAAATTGAAGTAACTGTACTTCATATACATATGAAGGCTGATTTTCTCTGATTAAAAAAAAAAAAAAAGTGGTTTTTTTTTTCCAGTTTATAAAAGGGACATTGCAAATTAGTAGGGTTTAAAGTGCATCTGAAAATTGAATCAATGAGAAAAGCCACATATGAAGTGGATGAGCTGTGCCAAACTACCATGGACTAGAAAAAGTATGATGTTAATATCACCTCACTTGAGATGAAAGTTAAAGATTGCTCTTGATCCATGATTTATGAAAAATAGGTGAAAGATTGTAAAGAGTGAACTTTTACAGGAAACAAAAAAGGTGAGGAAATCTAAGTAACAATTGATGAATGCTGTTAATAGGAGCCCTGGTCCAGCTATTCTGAAGGGAGACAATATTCCAGAGGTACCTGGAGCAGTGCTCAGGCAAGTTTGTTTAGCAATAGTTGAGGAATAAATAATGCAAAATTTCCCCAAATAATGCAAAATACAGTAAATTAAAGATAAAAATTGTTCAGCATTTATTCAGATCTGTGTCTTCTCCATTTAATGGTTTTAGCGGGTATGTTTGTACACTCTTCCATTCACAAATCACCGTTCCCTTAATTAAGAAATATTTTAATTGTTATTAATCTCTGTTTCTGAGGGAGAAATAAACATGCTGCAGTCTCATTTGTTCTGTAGCTAAGTTATTGATGCTGTGATTAAGACGTTAATTGATTTGGAGTGACAGCAGGCACAGAAGACAGAGGTACTCAATCACAGAACCATAGACCCATGGAAAATTAGGTGGTTGGAAGGGACCTTAAAGAAAATCCAGCTTCAATCCCCTCTGCCATGGGCAGAGACACCTCCCACTGGACCAGGCCGCTCAGGGTCTGGGTCAGCATCAGGCTGGGGTGGCTGGAGACAACACCAGGCTGGAGACAATCTCTGCCTGATCAGTGGGACATTATGGACATGATGGATTTCATCCAAGG
>VZTZ01049459.1:0-11479 GCA_013400955.1 Drymodes brunneopygia
TTTTCACAGCTGAACACAAACTGCAGCAATGTACAATGATCTTTCTGGCTTGGGCAGTGTACCTGTCACATCTGATAGTCCTTGAGAGGCAGCATAAAACAGTTCACCTCTCTCAGCTCCCAGGTTATCTACAAATGATATCCTAAGGCCAGCTAAAAATTCTGCAAGAATTGGGATATTTAAAAGAGGTCTAAAATAAACTGAGAACTGCTAATCTGACCCTAAAGCTTAAGGACTGATAGTTATTCCAAAGGCCTGATGTTTATTGGAAGTCTTATCAGCAAAACAAAATTTCATCAGCATAATGAAAGGAAGCTGTTCACTGAACTGCCCGGCTCTCCAAGTGTTCACAGACATGTAGAGTTTTGTAGGACTACATTCCCATTATAGAATATTTTTAAAAAAACAAATTACTATTGTTGTGAAACTGTACAGAAGACAGATCTGCCACTTTCAAAGTTGCAAAGGCTCCTGTCATTGTCCCAGTATTGGCTTATTCATGTTTCCTATTCTCATACTGGATGGAATAAACTAGTAAAAGTTTGGGAAGTAGCAACAATTTGGAGAACTACTGACATAAGTGCTGAGCTGAAGTGGATGGCAACTGTCTACAGCAAAAGAGTAATTCCATGGGGGAAGATCATTGTACAACCAGCAGCAAAGCCCTGACAGTGGTGACAGTTGCAGACTGTTTGCAGCTTGGCCTGTAGATAAGGCTGTTTGGATCATGACTGAGCATCCACCCTGACAACACCTCGAAGAGATTCTGCAAACCTGCTTAATTGGAAAAACTGCAGCACTGTGATTGTGCAGCCCCGCATGAGGGAGCGACGCCCGTGCCTTGTCAAGGCAGCCTCGCTGAAGTGATAGATTGCAAACACTGCTCTGAGGAGGAAACAGAAAGCTGATTTCTCAAAGGAGCAAGCATGCTCAGGAAAAAAATTACTGTCTTCTCTCATCTGGTACTCCGCAGAAAGGGAAATGTTGCTGATTTATCCACAGGTGATAAAGTGGGACTGGAAGATGAGATGCCAAAGCAGACAGATTCTTCCAGTGTAAGGAGCTTCCATTTCAGGGCAGCATAAAAACCAGAAAAAATCAGGTGCAACCCCAATGCTATGAATACATTTCAAAATATTAAAATCACTGAAAATGTTGAAATTTCTATGATAGGATGGCCTCTGCTAAAATAAACTAAACAATTGGCATGAAGATGGGTGAGTTCAAGAGGGTTTTGAAAAGGATAAAGATCCCAAGCTGAAATCAACACTTTGTCTCCATGACCACTGTCAGCTATATTAGCTGGGTTCCATTTTCATGGTGAAGTACCACACTCTGTGTGACAACCATGGCAATTCCTGGGCCTGCAGGCAGACCCAGAAAAGATATCTTGTAGTTCTCTGGGGTCTGGAAGAGAAGTAAGCAGGGAGTGAAAGTACCTGCAGAGGTTTCAGTGATTTGGGCTGTTTGGGTTCACTACAAGAAATCATGTGACAGATATAACAATTCCACCTCTCAAGTTTTGAACTACTTACCTGTTTTCAGTTTAGCAAAAAAATCAAAGAAACAGCCCTAATTATGATATCTGGATTAAACTTTGCAGAAAGTGGCAAAATTAGCCACTGTTTTGGCTTTGAGAGAGAGGGAAGAGATTGGCTAGCCCTACCTCAGACGAGCTTGTCTGCAAGGGTGCACATGGGCACTTGGCCAACCTGGGCAGAGCAGCTCTGCTCAGCTCTGCTCTGGACAGGGATGTGTGTGATAAGGGAAGAAGAAAGTGATAACTCAGATGGAGAACCAGTGAGACATCCCAAAACAGATGGAAGAAAACTACCTACTCCATACTGATTTTGCCTGTGTACTCAGCTCTGCAGGGCTAGCACATTTTTATAAGTAATTTCCTCTGCATCCATTCTGTATTCATTCAGAAAAAGTGCCCCAGTACATGGAATTTTTCTTATCTTTACAATGTCCAAATCTGACTACATCTTGCCCTTACTAACCCAAGACTTTGTAGAAGTCAAAGAAATTTCATTTTACTTATATTTAAAATTTGAATTCTTAACTAAAATATGTCAACCTGTTTGGGAAAAAAATCAATAAGTTTTAACTTCCCAAAAAGGCCAAGATTCAATCCTTCCCTGGCATAGCTGTGTTCAGTGCTAATCAGCAGGCCTTCCTCCTGGATTCCCTTCCCATTACTAAAGAAAAGCATCTTAGAAAAGCAGTGGGAAGGAATTACACATGGTTATTCACTTGGCTCTTTACTGAACCCTGAGTTGGTCTGTTCATTTTTTACCACTGTAATTACCACTCACGTTTTACCACTGTAATGCTTGTGAACAAAGCGAACAAACCCCCTGTTCTGCATATCTACTCCTTAAAGAAGTCCTCATCAACTGAATTCACCAGCTCCCTTAAGGTATGTTTTCAGCTAAGACAGTCAAGGTTATTTTCCAAGGATATTATTTCTGGGTTAGCATTTCTAGTTTCTGCCTACTCAGCCAGCTAGAGCTTTTAACTAAAGGGATGGAAACCGTATTCACAATCATGATCAAATCCATTGTGAAATATGTATCCACAAACTGAGCAATTTTATCTTCCTTACCAGTGTGTGCCTTGAGATAGGCAGATTGGCATCAGCTCAAAAGAATTTCTGAAAATGGGCCCCAGAGAGGATGGCAAATAAAATCTCCCTGATTGGTGGTTAGGTGTGAGGAACAACCAAAATACACCATTTAGAGTCTGAGAGTTACACAAGTCTGCTCAATGGAAAACAGCAGCAGTCACAACTATTAATTGCCATTTATTTTAATGAGCAATCCAGGTGATGCTGCTGGCTGGGGCCTCCCATGGGGATGGGCAGCCTCCAAGGGCCAGGCAGGTGGAGAGCAGCTGTTCTGTTGTGATGGGGGTGAAGGGCAGGCACTGGTGCAGGTCTGGGAAGAGGAAAGCAGGGTAACCTGACCCCAGAGCCCCATCGCAACCCTAGAGGCACCAGGACTGTGTCACCTGGCAAGAGAGCTACCTGAGAAGCCCAGCTTGCAAGCTGCAGCTGTGTTTGATTGATTTAGGAACAGGGATGTGCAGACTGCACCACCAGGCTCTGTATGACCTGTCCTTCTCCCAGGGGTCCAGCTGCTCTGTTTGAGGTCTGCTTGTGCAGGGATGTGATCCTGGGGTATGGCTGCTGTGAGAACAGCTCAGCTCTGGGAAAAGGATGTGTGGAGAAGGCCTGACCCAGGGCTTAGACCTCTTCTCCTGGTCTCCACTGGTGTATACTCTAGGGATGGGAGCACTGGGCCATGTGCCGTGCTGACCCTCATGGATGGGCTTCCCTGCCCAACCTTGGAGCTGCCTCTTCACCATGGATGTGTCTGGTGGATCTCTGAACCTGGTTATCCTCAGTTCCCTCACTGCATATGGATTCCACTGTTCCAGGTTTCTGATCTGCTGTGTCAGCAAAAGAACATTAAGTTTGCAAGGTAATTCAAAATCTTTAGAAATAAATTGTGTTTGACAACTATATAAATGGAATTAGCAATGTGGCAAACTGCACAATGTCTTCATGAACAAATCTGATGAGCAAAACAACCTGGCCTTTAAGAGGGACAGGCATAATTTTTGCTTTCAATCATTTTATTCAAACATCAGGGTGCTTTTGCACCCAACGATGGTAAATTCTGAAGGACCCTTATGTGCTTTTCAGAAAACTGTACCTAAGAAAGATCCTCAAGACTCCTACAAATTTGCCTAAAATTGTTACACAGTACCCAGATATGACACCAAAGACATTTACCTTTACCTGAACTCCAAAAAGGTCATGTACTTATTTGGTCCACATTTTCAGAATACTTTTAAAATTGTGTTCCGATTTAAAATAACAGGAGCCCATTATCTAAAAGATTCATCAATTCTTTATGTTGGCTTCCAGATTATTCTAATTATTTTAAAAATTCAAGCATGTCTGTGTATGTAGTTTTTATATAAAATCACCTAAGTCACGAATTGTATGTAATTAAGTTATCTCACCCCAGTAGCAGAAAGTTATTCGGCCCTAGCAGGAGAAATTATGGTGGCAATTTTAAAGGTTGCAATGAAATATTAGAATGGTCTTTTGCTTTCTAATATTAGATCACATTATATACCTCAAAAGCAGCAAGTAATTAAACAGTGGCTTTGTTTATTAGATAATTTATTTTAAGGCAGTCAATAAATCACTATCTCAGTGGTTAAAAACCCCACAACCTGTCTTTTAGCTTCTTAGTTGTGGGCGTGGCTACAAAAACAAATCCTTTTCATAAACCTGTCTGGGAAAGATAGCTACCATTGAATTANCCATTTATCGGTAAAAAAGATTAATTCAGGTGAGTAATAAATCTTTTGAGCTCTATAGTGTTTGCAAAAATGTTTATTTGCCACAAAGACTGGCACAATATACAGAAAACTCACCCACTGCATTTGAACTGTTAACAATATCAACTGTTAATGCAGACCTCTCACACAAAGAAAGCCAGACAGCTTGAATTTTCCCCTTTAATCACTATTCAACTTTAAAATGCCTCTGTATGGAAGTGACAGAAATTAGGTGTATTCAGTAAAAGCAGTAGAGACGTGTTAAACAAAGAAAACTCCTGTTCATTTGGCCTCTCATTGCCTGATTATCACTTATGCTACCTACCACTACCCAGGTTCTCAGGTCAAGGGACAAAGTAGGCAATCATGTAAATGACTGCAGTACAGACCTTTTTCTCCCATGTGCCTGCAAACAGAGAAAAAGAGAAATCACGTTAAAAGCAACCACTGTTATTTCAGCCATCTAATTTCTCTGGATTTTCTCCCATCTCACCATGGTTTCAGTGACCTTACCTACTTCAAATAGAGTCTCCAGAAAAAAGGGGGGAGGGAAATAAGCTCCAAGGACTGTCAGTGAGCACAGGAATTTGCTTTGTCCTTTCATAATTGAGCCTTAGTGAAGATGTTAGTTTCTAAGTAGCGTGACATTCCTAGAGAAAAGTAAAGCTGTAAGACTTTGAAAACACTTTCTGCAGCTCAACAAACCATGAACGCCTATTATTACCCTACACCATCTTGCTACAGAAATAGATTCAAATTGTTTTGATATCAAAAGATACAAATAATTGAAAGGGTAAAAGAACAGTTACAGGCAGGGAAGGAAAAAGTTGCAGCATTTACTACAGAAAAGTACACATTAGTAAATAGGCACATTTGGGCTTTTTATGGTCACACAGGTGACATTCAAAAGTCCCTGTTCAGACTTGTGTCTCATGGATTTAGATTTTGCTCAGACAAAGAGCAAATGAACCCGAAGTCTGCAGAAGACAGAAAAGAGCAGTAGAGAAGGAGGGAACACTCTTTATCAACAGGCAGTGGCAGCTCCTCAGGAAAGCTGTGACAAGCATCCATCACCTCTGTGCTCAACAACCCACTGCAGCAGATGCAGAACAGCCAACAATAAACAGCCAGATCCCAAACAGACAAAAGGTCCCAATCCAACAGTAAAAGTTTTTCAGTAGATTATGGCCAAGAGTGAATGTAAGACACTGGAAAGCTGAGTTCAGTTNAAGAACTTGCCTTCACAGGACAGAAGGTGATGTGCTATAGCTGACAGTTCAGTGGCACCAAGTTTGCCTAATATGTGGGCCACGTAATCATGCCAGCATTCACAGGAACACCAAATTCATCACATTTTTAAATGGCCTGGGAAATGGGAGAGTATTCCGGTTAAACTTCCCGCATCAGTATTCAGCCAAATAAAATNCACATTTTTAAATGGCCTGGGAAATGGGAGAGTGTTGCACTGCTGGACATGAAAGAAACGCACAGACCTCTCAGCAGCAGGTCAGGGACCACCAGGCAGGACCAGAAAAAGGGCCTGCCTTTCTTTATTCTCTCATATTTATATCTTTCTTAAGACAATCGTGGATTTGTCAATGAGATTATCACTTCTATAATTTCACAGGATAGTGACATAGTCAATCATCTTTCTCCGCCTAGGAGAAAGGAATGAAAAACAATCTAGAAGTTCAAAACAATCTAGGCTGGTTACAAAAACAAGGACTATGTTTATAGCAAATGTATGAGAACTTCTACTACAGAAGTAAAATCATAGAACACTGTAAAAAGCAGGGCAACAGGAGAGTATTCCAGTTAAATTTCCCACATCAGTATTCAGCCAAATAAAATTATCTGAACCCCCTAAGGACTGTCAGGCTCATGTACGTTTTTAAACCCTTCCATCTGGTGTATTTATCAAGAATATGCAGTAATAACAACAAAACAGAAAAACTCTTAAAGCCAAACAGAGTCACTCATGCACCAATAGGTAACTTTCACTTTGGAGCTCCTTAGAGTTGCCCCTAGTGCATCTATTATGTCAGAAAACTCATTATAGTATTTTTATCTGAAATATTGCAGATATTAATGCAAATGGGAAAGCACTGACTGAAACAAAAAATAATATCTAAACAAGTTATGTTAATAATGACTGAATTAATTAATGAACAGCACAGGCCAAACATACTAATATGGATGTGACCTTATGACACATCCACAGCCACAAAAAGGATAAAGCATAAAACATTCCTCTCCACAGTTAATCTGACTACATTGCCATCTATGTTATGATATGGAAAAGCTTCCAGAAATGGCTAAAGGCTGTAGCTCTTAATGATGTATTTACAGGTAACATTACTCTCTCTGTGATCAAGGAAATGAATTTCCATGAGGGATGAAAATCTTTACAATATTTTTTTCTTCAGAAGCAACAGTAATGAGATGTTGGACAGACCAAATATTGGTTATGGCAAGCTTTCCCTATTAACCTCATACAGAAAAAGGCAGTGTAACACACCACAATAACACCCCAAGAAATACTCCAAATTCTGAGAGAGGCCAGGAAGGACAGATATTAAATTTTGGGAAAGTTTATAGGAATGCATGGTCTTTAATAAGACCTCATTCATTTATTAATGAGAATGGATAGTAAAGGGCTTCCTGTAAATTATGAGGCAGGAGGGGAAAAGAGCCATACAAAATTAAAGAATGGCCATTGACAAAAAGCCTTTGGCCTTTTTCTTTTATTTATGTGGCCTATTTATTTCCTCCATAAGGGGCAAACACAACAATAGCTTTAAGACCTGGTTCTGTGGAGCTGCACAGCAGGCAAGTGTAGGCAAGAAAATTCCTCCTTTCTCAACTCACGGCAAGTGACAGGCAGGATTGCTCCCTGCCTGCAAAGGAAGGGAGGGAGCACAGCTGGAGATGGCTCAGCTGGGGCAGAGGGGAGCCCAGGACACCACACCAGGCTTAGCACGCCCATGGCTCAGCAAATGACACCCCAGAGGCTGCTGTGTGCTGCCATGAGCAAGTGTTTTGCAGGCAAAACAGGAAAGAAGCTGGTTTATGCTGGATTCCAGCACTGCAGGATGATCTTCTGTAGGCTGTAACCCTGGAGAGGGAATGGCTTTTCTACTAAACCTAAAGGATGCCCACTCCTCACAATGTAACCAAAATCTTTCTGGAGTTTTCCATAAATGGGAGAGGCATCCTGGGACAGCCATCAGAGTGACCACTGGAACATCCTCCTGGGCAGGGGAAACTTTGTAAGATTTAGGCATCTTGGCTTTCTGATTCAAAGGAAACATTTGATAGTGGGTATTCAGCATCTCACACAATAGGCTACTGTGGAGTATTCCCTTGGGTAATTCCTGCCCAAGACAGGAGATGCCTTTCCCATTACCTTCAGTTTTGCTGGAACTGGCAGAGAGCTGCATGTGGTTTTGATCATTGCAAGTCAGCATCTTCTAATGAAAAATCTTTTTATTAAAATTTCCAATCAGCTGTATGGATCATATTGGAATTACACCATGAGGTTAGTTCTGAAAACAACCAATTTTTTCCCAAATGTTCCCTTGGACAGATTTGAAAATGCCTTTGCATACATTACTTCTGAACCAATCTTGTCACTAAATCCTACAAACAGACACTGGAAATGTCTCCTTATTGCTGTTCATCATTGAATAAAGCAATTGAAAACCTTTTACAATGTAAACTGATAGTGACCAAAGCCAGAATGTGAGTGATTCATGTAAATCAACAGCTCCCAGCCATGTCATTATGGATTAGGGATGTGAGACACAGGCTTAATAGCAAGTATCCAGGAAATGCAGAAATGAAAGGCATCACCTCTCCCTGAGTCTCACACCAAGCAGCAGGACAGGTGCCCTCTCAAATTGTCTACTCAAGCAGAGAGGGCACCACAGAGCACCATTAATGGGAAGGTCCATATGATTGTGTAACACTCACCTATTTATAAGTTCAGAGGAATGCAACATGCATTATTTATTGAGTTGTGCTACATGGTAATTAGCAGGGCTGGAGACTGGAGAGCACAGCCAGTTAAGGAGTCAGACGTGCTCCCATCACAACTCTGCTAATCCCCAGCAATCTGCCTCGAGCTGTCAGCACCATTTGCAAGTGCTCTGTTATCTGCTGCAGTGAAGCTGGGTAGCCATGAGTCTCCTTGGGCTTCTTAAATAAAGTCTTCTTTTTCTTTATACAGACTTTGACAGAAGGAAAATAACACACATGTTCTAACATAAAGATTCTGTGGCCTTTTTTGTATGACCTTTCATTGCTTTAGGGATTTGCAAGAAATTATTATCTTGGAAATGGAGTCAGGAAAAGCAGTCAAATTTCGTACAAGAAATCAGGTTTTCCTTAGAAGCCAGCATTTTATGCAACACTTTCACTGGTAAAATATTTTTACAAAATACCCACAGTTAATGTTGGACTTTTCTTTGGCATCTCAGCTGGCCAGAGCTGACAGGCAGGTGGCTCAGTCACCATGACAGATAGACGAATGAGGACATGGATCACTGTTGGTGGAAACAGGGTGAGTCAGATACGTGGGCAGGTAGAGTGAGTGGCTTGGCACCAGGGTGATGACCAGAGAATTTTGTCAGCACAAGAGGGTGCAAAAAAAGGCTGTGTTATCAGAATATGTTGAAATATGGGATGAGAAAAGTTAGTTATGATTGATATGGCAGGACAGGAGCTCCCAGCACCCTTCCATCTATGAGAACTTTGGCTTGCATTGCCCTCCCCTGCTGGAAAGCAAACATCAGTGGAAAGAACTGTCCCCCACATGGCAACTGAAGCATGTTCATCCTGCAAACAATCAGATGTCGAGATCCTTAACCTTGGGAGTTATCCCACAAAGTTACCAGACTACAGACCTTTGTGCAGTCTGGTCATTGCTGATTCACACCAAGAGGCTTTCAGCAGCCAAGCAAAGCAGGCACCTTGACCTCATGCTTCAGGCTCCAGTGCAGCCCTGCCCCGGAGGGCTGCTGAGTCATGTTCCATGAGAAGAAGGGATGGAGGAGAGCAGAAATGGGAAACAGATACCTGACTCTGCAAACAGCCCAGCTGCTGTTGGCTCATTCCTCCTCCTGCAGAAGCCACAGGTTCTGGCTTCATAGTTCTGAGGCCCATGAGCTTTGGGTTTACTGGTCAGAATCCCAGCAGGTCCTGCACAGTGGAGTATCTTTTTCCTAAGCCATCTCATCTGCTGACTAGCTTCAAAGCTTATCAAAATAATCTTAAGCTGACAAGCTACTTAGATAGCTTCCTTCCACACCTCCATGTCTCAGGGACAGGAATTCCAGCTCGTCTCCTGTAAGCACACCCAGCCTCCTCACAGTCCTTTGCTGCCAGGCTGTTGTGCAGGGTGTCTTTGTTCCCTTAAACTCTCTCAGCCACATGGCACTGAAGTGAACTAGACCCATCCTGCCCCTACCCAACCCTCCAGTGTTTCTGCAACAAGTCTTTCCTTACAGACTGATGCTTCTGCAAAGCCTTTGGCAGGAATGGAAAAGCCACACACAAAATGGTGTTCTCTAATCCAGATCTGAACTAGAAAGAAACTGGGAAAGGAATAGTAACTGCAGGAGAAGGAGTTATATTAGAAATTTTGAAATACAAGTTGGTTAGGAACCTGGTGAACTGGCAGGAGAATCCACTCTCTGTTTCTTTTTTTATTTCTTTAATTTAAAGNCACTAATAAAGTGGAAGCTTGCTTATCACTCATATTGGGTCGTTGCGTCTTGCTTCCCCTCGACTGTCGGCACTCAGCTACATGGCAGTGAAGTGAACTAGATCCATCCTGCCCGTACCCAACCCTCCAGTGTTTCTGCAACAAGTCTCCTACAGACTGATGCTTCTGCAAAGCCTTTGGCAGGAATGGAAAAACCACACACAAAATGGTGTTCTCTAATCCAGATCTGAACTAGAAAGAAACTGGAAAAGGAATAGTAACTGCAGGAGAAGTAGTTATATTAGAAATTTTGAAATACAAGTTGCTTAAGAACCTGGTGAACTGGCAGGAGAATCCAGTTTCTGTTTCTTTTTCTCTTTCTTTAATTTAAAGCTGAATTAATTCAGGGAAGCCCTGTGGGGCACATTAACCAGAAGGTCAGACTAGGTGTTCAAGGCAATCCTCTTTGTCTTTTTAGTGTATGAAAATCAATGAAGATGGAATTTCCAGATGAAAGAGAAGGCACCTCATTCTATGTACCAGACTCCAGCACAGAGACCAGCCTGAACACCAGTGCACAATGTCTCAGCCACCAAAAAGGCACTTCTCCCTTCTTACTGCAGTCTCACACTGCTCTCCAGGCTTTTACACTGAACCAAGGCAAGGTCTCTCTGGCATTGCAGATAGACAGGGTATGTGCTGCTTTTTTAGCCCCCATGCACCAAACTCCTATTGTTGCGGGTTTAGAGGTTTAGGGAATTGAAAATCAGGTAGAAATATTAGTTGTAGCAGTTTTTTTGCTAAATGCTAGTACATCTACTAAAATCACTTGATTTTGTTGTGAGGTAAGGATTAATAGTAGACAAGGCAGGTTTATACNGATTCATCTCCATTTATAAAGAAAGTAAAAGAATGAAAAGGCCATTCAATACTAAATAATACTTCTTTGAAAACAAAGCATGAAGGACATACTATCATGTCAAGCTCACTGGCTGTGCTCCCAGGTTCAAGCAGTTACAACTCTGTATGGAGCTCCATTTAGAGGCGTGTTTGGCAGTCCTAGCAGGGCTAATCTGGCTAGAAAGAGACTGAAGACGTAGGTTACAGACTTGGACATGACACATCTTTCCCAAGCAACCTTGAACCAGCCTCAGAAAACCAGCATCTTNAAGAAACTGGAGCTGTAGGTTACAGACCTGGACATGACACATCTTTCCGAAGCAACCTTGAACCAGTCTCAGAAAACCAGCATCTTCAGACTTAGACCTGAGTCTAGACTGCTGGTGTAAGCTCCTCTCAGCCTCAATTTTCTCCTCATTAACTATCAGCAGAGCTGCCCTGCTGCTGCTGGGGTTTACAGGCTCAGCTCATGGAAGCTGGCAAATTGCTCCAACACTCTTAGATCAGAGAGTTATCAGA
>VZTZ01049649.1:0-21855 GCA_013400955.1 Drymodes brunneopygia
TCTTTTTTTAATGGGTCAAGGATTTAAGGGAAGGGGACAACAATTGAATTTTCTCAGCTTTTCACTCAATTTTTTGGGAATTCACTGGCAGGAGCAGATCCGGGATCCTTGTTTGTCCATGATCCATGTGCTGTGCCCCTGGCTCTCCAGGCATCCATTTGGACACTCCAGGCTGGAGGGGACACAGTGCCAGATGGCAAAAAGGACTTTGGTCCCATCTATTCCCTTCCCTGCACACTGAGACTTTTTCGGGATTAAAGGACTTCGCTAATTGAGGGGCAAATAAACACCGAGGAGTTCCAAAACTCCCGGGAAATCGGGGAATAAAAATATTCCCTTTTCTCCCTAAACCCCGGATCCTGTCAGGATAAAGGCGCTGATAAGAAGAGGCAGAGCGAGGATTGCAAATCCCCGCGGAAAACTCGGAAGGCGCCATTTGGTGACAGCGCCTGGGGCAGGGCGAGCCAGCCGTGAAAACACGGGACACATTCCAGGCGGGAAAGGCACAGGGCCACGGAAAAGAGAGGGAAAAGCTCCAACAGTGCCAAGGAAAAGCTCCAGGAGCAGCGTCGCAGCCGCCTCGATGGCGCTTCCAGCCTTGGCAGCCGCATCCCTGTTGGAAAAATCATTCCTGCTCCGATTTGGAGGGTGGGAGACGTGACAGGCAAAGCTGGAGGATTGTCCTGCCAAAAGCTGCTTCCTTGGAAGAGGATGGGAAAAAAAGATCCGCACGTTTTCTCCAGCATCGATGAGCTTTCCAAGGAAAGGGCATTTAAAGGGTTGCTTTTAATGGGATGATCGTAAATTAAATTGTTAGGAAAGAAAATCGGGGCTGGAATGGTTGGTGGGGGGTGGAATTTGGGGACTGAAGGTCAGGAATTTCTGCCTTCCCTGTGCCACTCCCAGATCCAGCTGTTTGTCACTTTGCAGCTGGTGGGGAGGCTCCAGCCTTTCCTGTTTTTATCATGGAATCATGGAATGCTCTGGTCTGACAGGGACGTTAAAGAGGAAAACCTTCCATTGTCCCAGGGTGCTGCAAGCCCCAGTGTCCAACCTGGACATCCTTGGGCACTGCCAGGGATCCAGAGGCAGCCACAGCAAATCTGGGAATTCCATCCCAGCCCCTCCCCACTCTCCCAGCCAGGAATTCCTAATTCCCAATATCCCACCCAAATCTCCCCTTTTCCAGCCTAAAGCCATTCCCTGTGTCCTGTCCCTCCATCCCTTGTCCCCAGTCCCTCTCCAGCTCTCCTGGAGCCCCTTCAGGCCCTGCCAGGGGCTCTGAGCTCTCCCTGGATCCTTCTCTTCTCCAGCATTCCCAGTTTGAGGGAATTACAGCCACCCTGAGCTCCTGCAGCAGCTTTGAGTGGGAACCTCCCAGACTGGGAACACTGGGATTGTTTCCAGTATGAAATGCCCTCAAAATCTCCACCGTNCCTCCCAGCCAGGATTTCCTTCCCAATCTCCCATCCATCCCTGCCCTCTGGCAGTGGGAAGCCATTCCCTGTGTTCTGTCCCTCCATCCCTTGGAAATCCTCTCTCTCCATATTTCTTTCGGCTCTTTCGGGTCCTGGAAGGTCACAATGAGGTCCTCCCAAAGCTTTTCCTCTCCAGGTTGAACAATTCCAGCTGTTCCAGCCTTTCCTCCCAGCAGAGCTGCTCCATCCTGGCACCTCCTCTGGAATTGCTCCAGCCCATCCACGTCCTCCTGATGTTGTGCTGGAGCAGCTCTGCAGGTGGGGTCTCACCTGAGCGGGACACAGGGACAAAATTCCCACTTTTCCCGCTGCTCAACCTCTGGGATCTGCCCAGGGCTGATGGATTTAATTCCCATTTTATTAACTCCAGCCTAAATCTGATGACAGAGCGGCACAACTCTGTGACTCCGTGCATTCCCAGAGCTGATTCCTTTATCTTCCCACAGGGAGAGCATTCCCAATCCATCACTGCCCCCTCTGCTGGGCTGTTCCCTTTTATCCCGAATTCATTTATGCCTCACTCCAATCCATTCCCTAGAAATCCATTGGGGTGAGTGGGGTGCTCCAATAAAATTCCCAAGAAAAGAGGGCACAGGGCTGGCAAGGGATGCTCCTGCTGAGCTCCCGGTGCCTGCAGGACACATTTTATGATTCCATTCACTCCGAAGGGAGCCACAAAATAAAATGTTCCTGGAAATTCCATCCTGGAAGTGTCCTTCCTTCATCTGGCTGGTGACAGGGAATCAGCCCAGCTGGAACCCTCTCTGGAGCAGTTTGGGAATTTTTCCAGGCAAGGGAAACCCAGTCCAGTAATCCCAGAGCACAGAGCTCTGGGATGAAGGGTTCCATGTTCTCATGCCAAGGAAAAGGGCTGGAAGCCAACCCGAGCCAGGAAAAGCTGATTATTGTCCCTGGAGGGGCACTGGGGACTCGGGTGGCATTGCCAGGTCACCTGTACTCAGTTCCTGAATTAATTGGGAACCACATGGATTCACAGCGTGGAAAAAGGGGCAGAGGATTGGGAGGGAAGAGAAGGAGCTGCCCCATCCCCGTGACATCTCAGGGACTAAGGAACCAAAGCTCCTGCACACTTCAGGATTTTGAGCGCTGCTCCAGCATCTTCTCCAGCTTTTTAGAAGTCTCCTCCAACCCACAGAATCCCGGAGTCACTGAGGTTCCAAAAACCACCCAAGATCATCAAATCCCAGCTGTGCCCAATCCCCACCTTGTCCCCAGCGCAGAGCTCTGAGTGCCACCTCCAGCAATTCCTGGGACACCTCCAGGGATGGGCACTCCAAAGCTCCCTGGGCAGCCCCTGCCAAGGCCTGAGCTCCCTTTCCATGGGGAAATTCCTGCTGCTGTCCAAGCTGAGCCTCCCCTGGCCCAGCCTGAGGCCGTTCCCTCTCCTCCTGTCCCTGTTCCCTGCCAGCACAGCCCGACCCCCCCTGAGCCCCCTCCTGGCAGGGACTTGTGCAGAGCCACAAGGTCCCCCCTGAGCCTCCTTTGCTCCAGCCTCAGCCCCTTCCCAGCTCCCTCAGGAATTCTCCAGCCCCTTCCCAGCTCCCTCAGGGATTCTCCAGCCCCTTCCCAGCTCCCTCAGCCCCTCCTCCCCTGAGTGACTCTCTAGAACCTTCCCCACTTCCATGGCAGCTCCCTGCTCCCTTTATTCCCTCTTCCAGGAATGGGAAAGAAGGGGTAGAAAGGAATCATTTACAGCCAGGACAACCTCACTGTTTCATTTTTACCCCATTCCTGGTGGGATTCCCTGTTCTGGGATTTATAGGGAAACCCTTGGCTGAGAACCTCCCTGAGCCCAATCCTGACCTCCTCCCCTCCTTTCATCTTCTCACATTCCCACATTTCTGCTGATCCACCCCAATTCCACACGATCAGACCCCTGTGGTGCCCTCAGGGCTCCATTCTGGGCTCATCTTCATCTCCCTGGGCTCCTCTTCATCTCCCTGGGCTCCTCTTTATCCCCTCCCCACTCCTGACTCAGGGAATCTCAAGATACGGATCAGAGATTCAGTTTTATGCAGATTTCTGGGAAGTTTATCCCGAATTATTCCTTCTCTTCCCGTGTTTGATCAGTTCATCTTGAGGACATTGAGGCATAGATGCCTCTTTTTTTTTTTTTCTGGTCTATATTTAAAACCTAATTTGAATCTTAATTTTTGCTCTCAGGCATTGGGTTTTTTTCTCGAAATCTGATTAAAATGATAAAATCTATCAGGGCTGGGGTAGCTCAGGGTTCATGCCTTTCCCTTGGGGCAGGGAAAAATCCCAAATCCCACCAGAAGCAATTCCATCTTTTCTGCTGCAGACCTGGAAATTCAGGTTTATTTATCCAACAATAAAATTCCGAATTAATAAAAACATGGAAATCTCTTTTCCCCCCTTCCATTTGAGGGAAAACCAGATGTTAAACTGGACTTTAACAATTTAATTATTCTCAAAATCAATTTTAGGCAATGCGTGTTAATTGTCGTTCCAGCCCTTTCCAATAAAAACTTGGGATCAGGAAAAAAAACCACAATTCCTTCCAACTCAAATATTCCTTCAAACCAAAATTCCAGCAAAGATTTTCGGTTTTTATTTTGGTGCACGAATCCCTGGAAAATGTTACAAATAAAGGTAAATTCTGAGCAACATCCCACAATTCCTGACTCACAAATTTCTTTTTCCTGGTGAAAATGGGATGAAGTTGAAGGATTTATTTGGCAATTCCAGATGCTGAAATAAATGTGAACCCCAAATTTAGACTCTGCTCAATCATGGGGTCATCCCAGTGTTTGTTTAAAACTGGAAATTCCCGGATCAGGTGCCCAATGGATCATTTAAGAACACCCCTAACAATTAATAAAGGATTTTATTTTTTCAAATTAATTGAATTTTCCTGGCCAAAATAGCAACATGTGGGATCTTTAAAACTGAATTACCGAGGAGCCCTGAGCATTAAAAGCAGCTCTGGATTTAATTCCAAGAACATGACTCACTTTGCCAGGGAGCTCTATTATTAAAGTGAGGGCGTTTGGTTTGGAAAGAACAATATAAAAATTCTTCAGGAGTTATTTAAATCCATTTAAATCCATGGTTTTCCTCCACAAAATCTCCAAATTTTCCACCCGTCCTCTTTTCCCGCTGGCTGCAACACTTCACCCCGAGAGGGGGTAAAATAATGTTGTTTTAAGAACAATTTGCTGCAAATATTTGAGAAAGCTGTTTATAAATTGAATATTAGAGTGAGCAAAAAATTCCTCAGCCACATCCAAGGCCTTTCATTTTTCTGGGAGAGATGTCCCACGCCTTGTGTGGGACTGAATTAATCAACGAATAAATGAATGGGAGAAAGAAGCTCATTAAAGAGGATTTTTCCTCCTGGATAATGCCAAGATAAGCCAGAGATGATGGGAAAGATGGATGGAGATCCACAAAGCTGCCTCAACCTCTTCCCATTTTTTTTTTGTATCCCCAGATCACTGGGAAGAAATATCCAGGAAGAATCCCATTTTTTTGTATCCCCAGATCATTGGGAAAAAATATCCAGGAAAANTAAATATCAAGGAATAATCCCATTTTTTGTACCCCCAGATCATTGGGAAGAAATAGCCAGGGATAACCCCGTTTTTTTTATCCCCAGAACACTGGGGACAAATACCCAGGAAGAATCCCATTTTTTTTTAATCCCCAGATCACTGGGAACAAATATCCAGGAAGAATCCCATTTTTAGCATCCCCAGATCATTCAGAATAAATATCCAGGAATAATTCCATTTTTTTGAATGCCCAGATCATTGGGAATAAATAGCCAGGAGGAAAACAAATGCCAAGATACTTCAGGGAAGATGGGAAAGATGGCTGGAGATCCACAAAGCTGCCTCAACCTTTTCCCATTTTTTTTTTGTATCCCCAGATCACTGGGAGTAAATATCCAGGAATAATTCCATTTTTTTTGTATCCCCAGATCACTGGGAAGAAATATCCAGGAATAATCCCTTTTTTTTTGTATCCCCAGATCACTGGGAAGAAATATCCAGGAAGAATCCCATTTTTTTGTATCCCCAGATCACAAATATCCAGGAAGAATCCCATTTTTTGCACCTCCAGATCATTGGGAAGAAATATCCAGGAGGGATCAAAAAATTCAAATTTTTGGTGAACTGGGAGTAAAAAAGAATTTTTGGAAGGTGATGATTCCACCAGGCTTTGGAAATGTTGGATCATTTCCTGTCAGTGCCCTAAAAAGACAGAATTCCCAGGAAAGAGGCTCCCAAATTTCAGGGCATTCCCTGGATTTTCTCACACAACTTGAAAGAGAAAAAACTCAGAAGAGCTCAAGGAAATGATTTTCCTTGAAAGGCCCTCACTGCTTCAATTCCAGGCAAAAAGTGGGAAAAACACCATTTATTTATCATGTTGCTCCTTCTTTTCAAATTAAGCCTTCAAGTATTAAACCAAAAACTTTCAAAAATTGTCACTAAATTTATTGACCTTCAGATTTTAATTTTTAAATATTTTTTAACCTGAAAAAACCACCGGTTTTTGCTTGACTGTCAATTCAGAGACTTTCCTTGTTCCTCACGTCCAAGGTTTTTCCCAGGAAAAGCTTTTCTTGTCACTTGTTTTTGGAATCAAAGCTGAGTTTCTCTTTCTGTCTCTTGGTTTAAGAAGCAGCAACTTCCAGAGGAGAAAATTCCAAGAGCTTTGTGAAGAATTCGAGTCAGATCTGGCAATATTTTAATCCCTTTCCCAATTATGTGACAGCTCCTGGATTTCTCTGGGGTTTGATACTTTCCATTCCTGCCTTTGGAGGAATCTGCAACTGCCTGAGACAGGGGAGAGGTGCATTTAATTGGGAAAAAAAAACCGGGAATGCTCAGTGCGGATTCAGTTCTAATAAAGTGTCACAGAAAAAGGCCTGGGATTTTTAACTTTATTCAAATCCTCTGCTGTAAAAATCCTCGGAGTGAATAAATTACCAGCACTGCAGCAGAGTGAATTCTCATGACCTTGAAACAGCAAAACGCTGTTTCAAGTAAGGATGGAAGAGGAATTTGGGAATTGCTGCGGGAGCAGGTTTGGGTGAAGGATAAAATATTGGCTGATCCCTGGGATGGGAAAAATGTGGAAGAGTCTGGAGGAGCAGCTGCTGTCCAGAAACACAACCTGGAGTTTCTGATGGGATTCCTGCCTGATCCCGTGAAATCAGCAGGAGAATTGGATGGTGAGGGCAGAGTGGGGATGCCTTAGACCTGGAAACCTGGGATCTGCCTCTTTCCCAATCTCAGATTTCCCTGTTTCTCAGGCTGGAGCTGACAGGAGGTGACACGAGCTCCCGTAAAAAGATGCTTTGTGTCGTGGCTTAATTAATGATGTCCAGCTAATTGGGAAACAAGAGACCTTGACCTGAGGATGGATCCACCCACCCCTGTCCAGTTGTGCCCAGCACTGGTTGGACGTTCTGCACAGCAGAGTCCAAAGTCTCGGCCCCCTGGGCTCTCTGTCCTGGAGGTTTCACCAGCACAGGATTCTGGCCACAGCACTGATCTCCACCCTCCCCAGGATGAGAATCCATGGGATCAGAATCCCAAACTTCCATCCAAAGGTGTCGCCCTGATTTTTCTAGAGTGCTGTGTTTATAGCTGGTAGCAAAGGCTCTCAAGGATTTTGTGCAAACAATCCATGTTTCTATAACCGGCCAAGGATTGTTTTGTGCTTTGGATGTTGTTTTTCATTCTTCTTTCTGGGCTGGAGAATGTGATGGGCTGTGTTTCTCACCTATGGAATTTCAGAGGTGGGAACCTCTTTGTCCAACCCACAACTGTCNGAAGGGGAATAATTGAATATCTCCCCTTAGTCTGGCCCTTATTCTTGCCGAAGCCAATGGAATTTTAGTTTCTGTCAGCAGCTTCTAAAGGTGTTTCTTTATTCCTCCACTCATCCTTTCCCCTCAACCTGAATTCTGAGGGTGCTGAGGGTTTGGGGACCCCACTGAATTCTCAATCCCTTGAAGGATCCCCCTTTAAAATGAGTTTCCTTGTCCGAATCCATGGCTTGCACAATCCCATATTCAGAAATCATTTATCAATGAGCCAATAATTGCCGAAGTGCCCAGAAATGATCCAAAAGTGACCCTGCCATCCACACCCCACCAGCCGAGGATATTCAAACCCTCTCAGCCCCGTTTGGCTGCTCCAGGAGCCAGATTTTCTGAGTTCTGTAACAAATCTGCTGCTGGAACTCGGTAGAATCATCAAGCCCCGTTTTTAAAGCCGTTCCCATCCATCCCCTCACCCAGGAATTGTTTGTAAGAAATCAGCCACACCTTCCCCATCACGTCCCCAATCCCATTCCACACCCAGATTCCACCTCCAAACACGAAGGAGGCGACTCATGGAGCGAACCTTGGACATTTAAAACCGTCTCCCGTCGCCGCGGTCCATCAAAATTCCCCGGGGGGAAGGAGAGCGTGAAGGAGCAGCCACTTGTGCAGCAATTTTAATCAGGCAAAAACTGAGACGAGGGGCTGATTACGGAGTTATTGAGCTGATCAAACCCTGACTGGAGCTTTGTAATCAATCAGCAGCCGGCGCTCGTCCGCGGAAGAGCCAGACGGAGCATCTGCCTCTCCCTGGGTGTTTATAAAGCACCCGTGGAGGAGTTGTTTACCTTTATTAGCTGGTTTTTCCACAATTAGCTCAGCTCCTGGGAGGGTTTTCGGTGCCTGGAGTGACACCTGGGACACCGGACATCTGTTTCATCAATATTCAAATTTTTTTTTTTTAAATGCCTCATTGGACGATAGATGGTTCAGGAAGAGAAATTCAAGGATATGTTGGAATAATTAAAAATTTTCTATTGAGATTTGGAGGACAGGTCGAGGTGTGCAGAGATCCAAATCCAGGACATCCCAAAGCTCAGGAACTTGCACTTGTATGGAATTACCTTGGTGTGAGGTCATTTTTGGCATCACTGATTATCCCACGGCTTTTCCCCTGGTTGGAGGGTCCATGGATGTATCCGAGGGTCTTTGGGAAAAGCTTGGAATTCCCAAATCCTTTAATCCCTCACTCTCCACACTGGATTTTGGCACACACCTCCACAGGTGGATTTGCCCACTCTGGCCAAAGCCACGCAGGAATTTCTTTTTCCAATTTTTTTTTTTTCCAGGACCTAAATTGGTTTTTCAGCCCAAAAACTTTGAATAGGGTGAAGATTAAAAAGTTGTGTCACTAAAAATTGCTTTGATATCTCAATTATTCCTCCTGGAACGAGAGACTTTGCTCCATTTTTGGAGCAAAGAACCCAATTTTTACAACCCCAGATTTTTATAAAAGAAAAAAACTCTTCAGAGAGAAAATCCCTCATGCAAAGAATGGTTCTGTTTCTCTGTTAATTAAAATAATTGAGCTGGTGATGCTCGTTAGGCTTTCAAGAGCTTCCCGAATGCTGCGGTCACCACGAAAGGCTGCGTTAGGAAGGTGCTGATTTGGAGAGCAGCTCTGCATTTTATTTATCGGAGAGAAACTGGATGATGAGATAAGATCGGCAGCTGAAATCAAGGAATGAAAGGAGATAAAGAGGCACACGAAGGTTCAGCTCCAGCTGGAGCTGTTCCTGATGGGATCTTTAATTCCAGAACCGCATTCCGTTGTTGTTCTCAGCCCCTCAGCCTCGTTCCTTGCTCACAGAGCTCCTTAATGAGAGAAAAAAAAAAATCAATATTTTGCTTTTTAGCATCGTTCAGTGCCTCGTCTCGCTCCTTGTTTATTGTGGGATCTTCAAACCCTGCTCCCAAATCAGCTGGAACACATTCCCATTCCCTTTCCCAGGGGAGGCCAGGGTGGTTTCACGGACAGGGAGCAGCTCAGGAGTTGAAAACTCCCACTAAACGTGGAGTTTTGAAACACCAATTACAGCACTTGAAGCCTAATTGGGATGATTGATCTGTTCTGGATGTGGATTCCATACGGAGCTGGGGATGCTCAGGGTTGTGACCAAAGGGTCCCAGGGCAAATTCCAGCTCCTTCTCGTGGCTCTCCAAGATGGATAAGGGGAAAACGATGGGAAAATCCTTTGGTTTTCCATCCGTGGCAGGTGATTATTGTTGGGCCTGCAGCACTTTGCCATCAATCTCCTTTATTCTCCCAGCTTGGGGACAAGGCCAAGCGCAAATGTGACAGGAGAAGTCACAAACCAACCCTGCTGCTCCATCCATCATTGCCGTGAGTGGCAGCTGCTCCACGCGCCCAAAATTCCCTTTTCCCAAACAAAACATGGACACTGAGAGGCCTCCCTGGGTGTTTGAACTCCTTCACCTTCCCGTTGCCTCAGCACTGGATGGAATTCAGAAGATTCCAGGTCACCTTGCCCTGGAGGGATAAATTAAAGCTGTGTGGAGGTTGAAGCTTTCCTGGGACAGGGAATGTCTTCCCAGCTGGAAGATCTGCTCTTCCTTGTCTGAGAGCAGCAGTTACTGGAAAAATCAGAGGTGTTGAGTGCCTTGGAAAGCTTTGTTAATTCAAGGATTTTTCCTCTCTCCAAGGCATTCCTGACACACCCTTTTCCTTGGATAATCTCTCCCCAAGGGCTCCATTTCACATCCAAAGGATGGAGTGGAAGGTGTCTGGCTGGTTTTTGCGTGTTTCATTCCAGACCTGTCTTAAAACCATCTCCTGGCAGGAATCTGAAGGCCTGAAGATGGAATTTCTGGATTTTGAGGACTTAGGGATGATGTCAACATTTCCTCCCGTTGCTGTGGAATCTGGAAAAAAAACAATAATGGAATTTCATGGTCCATTATGAGATGGAGAAATTTGGAATTTTGACTGGTATCTGTTCTTCATGCGATGGGATTGATCTGCCCTGGCTTTTGGTGTCTAAAATTCAAGTTTCTGAACCAAAATGCATCTCCCACCCCTTCACACAGCCCTGACTCAGCTTCTTGCTGGCTGATCCATCAAAAACTGGGATACCAGGAACGAACCACTCTGAAGATGCTCCAGACAGAGATTTTTCCTAAAGGATCCCCAATGCATCCCATAAAACTTCTCAGGGCAGGGTCATTTTGTGCCAGGGTGACTTGGACAGGGAATGAAAATCATCCACTGAGTTTTTCCCATGACCTTGCAGATTTTCCAGTGATTATCATGGGAAATTCCATTTTGGAATTACAGAAATCCCATTTTGCACTTCTCTGATACCTCAATACATGGAGGGTAGATTTTGATGGGATTTTGGGAACAAATTCCTGTCTGGGAGGGTGAGGAGGGGCTGGGCTGGAATTCCCAGATTTGCTGTGGCTGCCCCTGGATCCCTGGAATTGTGCAAGGCCAGGTTGGACATTGGGGCTTGGAGCAGCCTGGGACAGTGGGAGGTGTCCCTGCCATGGCAGGGGTGGGATGGGATGATTTGGAATATTTATAAAATCCCCAAATATTCCTTATTTCCCTTAACGAAACTTTGATTTTGGATTTTTTGTTTAGTTGGGTTCAAAGGCTACGCTGAGTTGTGCATTCCGAGGGAAATGCTCAGAGTTTCATGGAGCACAGAATCTTGGAATTGTTGAGGTTGGAAAAGTCCTCCCAGAGCACCGAGTCCGAGCTGTTCCCAATCTCCACCTTGTCCCCAGCCCAGAGCACCGAGTGCCACTTCCAGGAGTTCCTTGGACCCTTCCAGAGGAGCTTTTTTCCAGCAGATGGGTAGGAGGGATCATCCCGGCTGCTCCTGGTGCCGACACATTCCCATTCCCATTAAATGTCACAAAATCCATTTATTCCTCCTCTTTGCCATTCCCAGATTTGGGATTTTTCCAGGGAAGGAAGTAAGGCTGTGCAGGCAGTGCTCCACTCCACGTAACTCTTCCCAGAAGCAGGAAAAATCAACAATTTTTGGGAAGTTCTGAGCACATTCCAACCACGGAACGTGCACAGCCCAACAGGGAACGTGCGGCATTCGGCACCAAAGGTAAAATTAAGGCATTAAGTTTTTATGGCATCGAGTTTTCCTCCCCTGCATGGGTTTTTATGGATAATATTTACCCACAATTCCCTTATAAGGACCACTGGAAAATGGAATTGATGACAAAAGAGGACAATAAAACTCATTAATGCGAGAATCGAAGGGGTAATTTCATGTTGTTGGTTGGAGTTGAGCTCAGCCTAAGGAAATAACCCAGCAATGGAATGGAGCCATCCTTTCCTTCTGGGAGATCATCCCATGATCCCACGCCAAAATTCCCTCTATCTGAATCCCTGCTCCTTATCCCAGCAGAATTCCCTTTGAACTTTATTTTTATTTCTTTTAATCATCCTTTTGTTTTGAGGGAAGAAATTACAGGATACATAAGGAATTCCAGAGGATTTTAATTTTTTTTGCTGCTAAATAGGACCTTCCACAACTTTCTTGGGAGCATCCCATTTGCTTAAACTCCAAAATCAGCCTCCAAAAAATTTGACTGCCCTGCCTGTCCCTGCTAAACCAATGGACTGAGCAACATTCCTAAAACCTCATCATATTCCCTCTTCCTAAATTCCTAAATCCCATTGAGTGGGGAGTATTCCCTGCTCTGCTTCAGTGAAATCAGGATTTTTTTAAGACTTCTGGAATTTTTGAAGCTGCTTCACCAGAGGAGTGGTTTGGTTATTTTTATGACTGAGGAGCTGGGAGACAAAACTGCTGGAAAAAAAATCAGTTCCCATTAAACAGGAGCAATTCCAGAACAGTGGGACTCCTATTAAGCAGTTGATGTTCTCCGATGTGAAATGTTCCTAAATGAATTGTTAGAAAGCCACAAAAAATCTGGATCCGAATCCTCAGGGCTGGGCAAACGCAGGCAAATCCATCTGAAGGGATGCACAGGAGCCTGGAGCAAAAATAGAGGTGGATCTGGAGACCTGCTCCTGGCAGGATTTATTTGGGACGCTGAAAGGGTTACCAGGAAAATCAGAGGTGTTGAGTGCCTTGGAAAGCTTTGTTAATTCAAGGATTTTTCCTCTCTCCAAGGTGTTCCTGACTCACCCTTTTCCTGGGATAATCTCTCCCCAAGGGCTCCATTCCGGATGCAAGGGATGGAGTGGAAGGTGTTGGAAATGGCCTTGGGAGAGGGGAGCTGTGCTTGGAAAAGAGAAAAGCTGGGAATAACTCAGGGATCAGCTTGGATGGGGGAAGGGAAGGGAAGGGAGAGAGCTCAGTGAAGAGGCTGATCTGTGAATGAAAGCCCTGGAAACGTCGCCGCTCCCTCTCAACACAAATTCTGACTCACTGACAGCTCCAGCTTTTTTCCTTTTTTCTCTCTCTCTCCCCATCAATTTTTTTCCCATTTTGTTTTGTCTGCTTCAAGCGGAGCTGTTTTGTTCCTCAAACCCTGCTGAGAACAACACTGGTGTCACGTTGCCGGGGACACNCCCATTTTGCACTTCTCTGATACCTCAATACATGGAGGGTAGATTTTGATGGGATTTTGGGAACAAATTCCTGTCTGGGAGGGTGAGGAGGGGCTGGGCTGGAATTCCCAGATTTGCTGTGGCTGCCCCTGGATCCCTGGAATTGTGCAAGGCCAGGTTGGACATTGGGGCTTGGAGCAGCCTGGGACAGTGGGAGGTGTCCCTGCCATGGCAGGGGTGGGATGGGATGATTTGGAATATTTATAAAATCCCCAAATATTCCTTATTTCCCTTAACGAAACTTTGATTTTGGATTTTTTGTTTAGTTGGGTTCAAAGGCTACGCTGAGTTGTGCATTCCGAGGGAAATGCTCAGAGTTTCATGGAGCACAGAATCTTGGAATTGTTGAGGTTGGAAAAGTCCTCCCAGAGCACCGAGTCCGAGCTGTTCCCAATCTCCACCTTGTCCCCAGCCCAGAGCACCGAGTGCCACTTCCAGGAGTTCCTTGGACCCTTCCAGAGGAGCTTTTTTCCAGCAGATGGGTAGGAGGGATCATCCCGGCTGCTCCTGGTGCCGACACATTCCCATTCCCATTAAATGTCACAAAATCCATTTATTCCTCCTCTTTGCCATTCCCAGATTTGGGATTTTTCCAGGGAAGGAAGTAAGGCTGTGCAGGCAGTGCTCCACTCCACGTAACTCTTCCCAGAAGCAGGAAAAATCAACAATTTTTGGGAAGTTCTGAGCACATTCCAACCACGGAATGTGCACAGCCCAACGGGGAACGTGCGGCACTCGGCACCAAAGGTAAAATTACAGCATTAAGTTTTTATGGCATCGAGTTTTCCTCCCCTGCATGGGTTTTTATGGATAATATTTACCCACAATTCCCTTATAAGGACCACTGGAAAATGGAATTGATGACAAAAGAGGACAATAAAACTCATTAATGCGAGAATCGAAGGGGTAATTTCATGTTGTTGGTTGGAGTTGAGCTCAGCCTAAGGAAATAACCCAGCAATGGAAGGGAGCCATCCTTTCCTTCTGGGAGATCATCCCATGAAATCCCACGTCAAAATTCCCTCTGTCTGCATCCCTGCTCGTTATCCCAGCAGAATTCCCTTTGAACTTTATTTTTATTTCTTTTAATCATCCCTTTTATTTTGAGGGAAGAAATTACAGGATACATAAGGAATTCCAGAGGATTTTAATTTTTTTTGCTGCTAAATAGGACCTTCCACAACTTTCTTGGGAGCATCCCATTTGCTTAAACTCCAAAATCAGCCTCCAAAAAATTTGACTGCCTCTCCCTGCTAAGCCAATGGACTGAGCAACCTTCCTAAAATCTCATCATATTCCCTCTTCCAAAATTCCTAAATCCCATGGAGTGGGGAGTATTCCCTGCTCTGCTTCAGTGAAATCAGGATTTTTTTAAGACTTCTGGAATTTTTGAAGCTGCTTCACCAGAGGAGTTGTTTGGTTATTTTTATGACTGAGGAGCTGGGAGACAAAACTGCTGGAAAAAAAATCAGTTCCCATTAAACAGGAGCAATTCCAGAACAGTGGGACTCCTATTAAGCAGTTGATGTTCTCCGATGTGAAATGTTCCTAAATGAATTGTTAGAAAGCCACAAAAAATCTGGATCCGAATCCTCAGGGCTGGGCAAACGCAGGCAAATCCATCTGAAGGGATGCACAGGAGCCTGGAGCAAAAATAGAGGTGGATCTGGAGACCTGCTCCTGGCAGGATTTATTTGGGACGCTGAAAGGGTTACCAGGAAAATCAGAGGTGTTGAGTGCCTTGGAAAGCTTTGTTAATTCAAGGATTTTTCCTCTCTCCAAGGTGTTCCTGACTCACCCTTTTCCTGGGATAATCTCTCCCCAAGGGCTCCATTCCGGATGCAAGGGATGGAGTGGAAGGTGTTGGAAATGGCCTTGGGAGAGGGGAGCTGTGCTTGGAAAAGAGAAAAGCTGGGAATAACTCAGGGATCAGCTTGGATGGGGGAAGGGAAGGGAAGGGAGAGAGCTCAGTGAAGAGGCTGATCTGTGAATGAAAGCCCTGGAAACGTCGCCGCTCCCTCTCAACACAAATTCTGACTCACTGACAGCTCCAGCTTTTTTCCTTTTTTCTCTCTCTCTCCCCATCAATTTTTTTCCCATTTTGTTTTGTCTGCTTCAAGCGGAGCTGTTTTGTTCCTCAAACCCTGCTGAGAACAACACTGGTGTCACGTTGCCGGGGACACACGCGAGTTGTCATCATCTGTCACCGCCGTCTTTTCATCTCGCGGAGCCCTCGCTGCCCCTTCTGCTGCTCCCTCTGCCTTTTGATCTCTCCACTTTGCTGTTCCCCCTGAAGTGCTCAGACATCCAAGTGAACAATATCCAGCCTGGAAAAAACAAAGAAACAAAAAAAAACAACCAAAAAAGGCCAAGTGCCCTGATTTTTACCTCTGGAGATGAAAGAGGAAAATGCAGAGCTCCAGCTCAGGAATGGTTAAAGAAATAAAGTCAAGGAATCAAGGGAAGGGAAGTGACTGATGAAAGGAAAGAGGGTTCTGTTCCTGATCATAAATCCAGTGGGATTTGAATCCCAGAATTCCAGAGTTGGAGCTGAGCAGAGGAAAATCCCCGAATCATTTTTCCGGCTCCCCCACAGGACAGAACCCATTGGATTTCACCTTCTTTTAACCCCAATAATTCCAGTTTAGGTTGGGTGGAAATGCATCCCAAAGATGCGGAGTCCTTGAGGACTTTTGATCTCTCCACTTTGCTGTTCCCTCTGAAGTGCTCAGACATCCAAGTGAACAATATCCAGCCTGGAAAAAACAAACAAAAAAACCAACCCAAAAAGGCCAAGTGCCTTGATTTTTATCACTGGAGATGAAAGAGGAAAATGCAGAGCTCCAGCTCAGGAATGGTTAAAGAAATAAAGTCAAGGAATCAAGGGAAGGGAAGTGACTGATGAAAGGAAAGAGGGTTCTGATCCTGATCATAAATCCAGTGGGATTTGAATCCCGGAATTCCAGTGTTGGAGCTGAGCAGAGGGAGATCCCTGAATCATTTTACAGAACCCATTGGATTTCACCTTCTTTTAACCCAAATAATTCCTCTTTAGGTTGGTGGAACCTCATCCCAAAGACGTGGGGTCTGAGGTGCTGGGAATGGGACACAACGAGCACACAAGAGGTCTTTGATGTCTTTTTGTTTTTGTGTCGTGTCAGTAACGGCAGCACAGGAGGGAGGGAAACCACTCTGAAATCATGGAGATAATTGCTTTTAATCCCTCGTTGCCTTCTGAGCCAGCAAAGAATAAAATCACTTAAAATTCATAAAAAATCTGCTGCTTCAAACCTTCTTTTACCAACAGAGTTCCGGCCTGGTGTTCTTCAAGCACAACATCTCCATCACTGCGAGTCAAAACCCAAAAGAAACACTCAAAACCCAAAATAAGCACTGAAAACCCAAAAGAAACACTCAAAACCCAAAAGAAGCACTCCAAACCCAAAAGAAACACTCAAAACCCAAAACAAGCACTGAAAACCCAAAATAAACGCTCAAACCCAAGATAAACACTCAAAACACAAAATAAACACTCAAAACCCAGAATAAACACTCAAAACTCCCCTTTAGGTCTCTCCTGTCTGGGGTGAGGTGTTGCTACTCCAGGGAGTTGCTCTTCACAACCACCTGGAAGGAGGGTGGAGCTGGGGGAGGTTGGACTCTGCTCCCAGGGGACAAGGACAGGACAGGGGAAGTGGCCTCAAGTGGCACCAGGGGGGCTCAGGTCGGATATTTGGGAAAAATTCTGCAGGGAAAGGATTTTCAAGCTCAGGGCAGTGGTGGAGTCACCATCCCTTGGAGTGTCCAAAAAAGTTCATCGGAAGTTGGACTTGATGATCTTAATTCCAACCTTAATTATCCTGTGGTTCCACACTTTGAGGCATCACAGCAGCTCCCAACCCTGTGGGAGAAGAAAATTCCTGGGAAAGAGGGTGAATTTGCATCGTTGTGTGGAGGATTTTGGGCCAAGGGGGTTTTGTCTTTTAAATCTTTGGAAATCGAGGCTCGCCGATGATCCCACCATGATTTTTAATAATCGTGCCTACAAATAAAAAGCTCTGAGCTCCCTGATCCCTCTCCCTTGGGAATGAGATATCCTGGATGAGCTCACCCTGGGAAAGGAGTCAATGCAAACTCAGAAATAAAAGAGGAAATTCAAAAAGTGAATTCCCATCAAGGGTAGATTGGGGCATCCCCCAGACCAACCCCGCTGCCCATCCCAACCTGAAGAGCTGTCCAAGAGTCCCTGATGCCCTAAATCCTCCTGGAAGAGCCTCTTTTCCATGTTCCATGGGAAATAAATGGCCTCTGGCATAAATCCAGGTGCAGGATTTCATAAATCCACCTCACCTCCACGTTCTTTTATCCCTTTTTTGTCTCTTCTTCAATGGCAGAGCCAAAGGAGAAATTTCATTTTTTTAAGAGGAGATGAGGGAACCTTAAAACAAGCAGCCAAAATTGTGCAACTTCCCAAATTCCCACTCAAGTTAGAATGAAGCAGAATTTCATTCCCGAATTATAATTACCAGAGGCATTTTCATTTTCAGTTGTTCTTGTGATTGATTTTTTCCCGTGGAAAACAGGAATTACAACGGACTCAAACTTTTCCTGCAGAATTTTTAGAGTGGAGAAAACGGCTTTGTTTTGAATTATCTCCCGTCTTGTTGTGATCTTCTGGATTTTTATTCTACAATCTCTGTCGCAAATAAATTCCCTTCAGGAACCTCTTCCTTGTGTTATTCCATGAAAATCCTGGCGATTCCCCCATCTCAGCCAACACCAACCTTGGCTTTGTCCTCCCTGGAAATCTTCATTTGCAGCCTGGCATGGCAGGGATTGTTGGAATTTATAACGACGTCGTTCAAGAGGTATTTTATGGATTAGAGTTCCACTTGGAGCCGTCTCAGTCATTCCAGAGTAAATACTGGATCATCCTTACAAGGAGCTTCCAAATTAACGTTTCTGCCAAACTTTCTGCCTGAATACAAATCCACGGCTCCTGCTGGGATGTGCAGAGCTGTCACCCCAATTCCATCAGGGAATGGAGTCCCAAATATCCAGAATTCCAAACCCTACGGGAGACCATTTAATAAATAATTGGGTTCTTTTTCAGCTGGATCTGGGGATTTTTAAAGCTTGATTTTTGAGCTTGATTTTATTGGTTTTAGGAGGATTTTTTAAAAAAATTTGGTTGTTTGGGGAAGGAATTAGTGGCTGTGAGGGTGGGGAGGGACTGGGATGGAATTCCCAGATTTGCTGTGGCTGCCCCTGGATCCCTGGAATTGTCCCAGGCCAGGCAGGATGGGATTTGGAGCAGCCTGGGACAGTGGGAGGTGTCCCTGCCCATGGCAGGGTTGGCACTGGGTGGGATTTAAGGTTTTTTCCAAACCTAAAAATTGTGGGATTCTTCTCCAATATCTGAAGGAGGTTTTTTCTCCTTCCCACCCCACATTTCTTTCCCAGGGATCTCTTCCACTTCCAAACTGTTTATCCCGATGGTGAAATCCAGGATGTGCCTTTCCCTTGTCACCCCAGGAGCCACTGATGCTTTATCAGGAAAGAAAATTCCCATTATTCCAAGGCACACTTTGATCTTGGAAAACACGATCTGCCCATAGAAATGGAGGAAAAAGTTTGGGAATGCCCCTAGGCTGACACAGGGAGGGGGTGGGAGCAGAATTCCCTGTTGTGAATCAGCCACACCCCCAATCTCAGCCTGACAGAGCTGGGATTCATCATAAATTCGTTTGCTGTCGAAATCAAAGGAAAAATATCCGAAGGAACAAAGGGAAGGAAAGGAAAAGCTGCTCGGGAGGTGTCGTGTGCTCATCAAATGTGATCCTTTATTCATCACTGAGGTGAATAAAACAAGAAGGAATTTTGTCATCCAGCTCTGGAGGACACGGAAACGCCAGGTAAGACAAGATGGGCCTGCAGGAACAGAGGGAATTGTGGATATCAGGCACTTCCAGGTGCCAATCCTGGGAATGCCACAGGCATGAGGGGCAGAATTCTCTGGGAATTCCATTCTAACCCCTCCCCACCCTCCCAGCCAGGAATTCCTTCCCAAAATCCCATCCATCCCTGCCCTCTGGCAGTGGGAAGTTATTCCTCATTGTCCTATCCCTACATCCCTGGAAACCACAGGTTTGGGATGGAAGGGGACCCCAAAAATCATCTCATTCCAGCCCCTTTCCATGGGCAGGGACACCTCCCACTGTCCCAGGCTGCTCCAAGCCTCGATGTCCAACCTGGCCTTGGGCACTGCCAGGGATCCAGGGGCAGCCACAGCAAATCTGGGAATTCCAGCCCAGCCCCTCCCCACCCTCCCAGACAGGAATTCCTAATTCCCAATATCCCACTCAAATCTCCCCTTTTCCCGTTTAAAGCCATTCCCTGTGTCCTGTCCCTCCATGCCTTGTCCCCAGTCCCTCTCCAGCTCTCCTGGAGCCCCTTTAGGCCCTGCAAAGGGCTCTGAGCTCTCCCTGGATTTTTTCCATCTCCAGGTGAACATTCCCAGCTCTCCCAGCCTGGATCCCACCCTTGGAGCAGCTCCGTGGCCTCTCTGGAATCTCCTCTCACCCACCAGCACCCCCAAATCCTTCCCAGGGCTGTTCTCCATCCATTCTCTTCCCAGCCTGGATTTGTGGCAAGACAGAGCTGAGTTCTTGAGGCACAAACTTCCCAAAAGATCAGGGAACAGGAGCTGTGGATTATCCTGGATGCAGAATTCCCTCACCTTGGGAGAGGGCACTGGAGCAGTGATGGAAAAGAAGGGGCAGATCCAGCACGGCAGCATCAGGAGCCTTTGATCTGTTCTGCAGCTCCTGGGTGTCAATGCCCATAAATCCATGGGAATAAAAGCTCTGAGAGTTGGAGGATTTTCAGGTTTGGAGGGGTTTGAGCCATAAATTCCGGGATTCAGACCAGAAGGAACGCAGGGTTTGAGAGATGACAGGAGAATCACGCCCTGGGAGGGAACAACCTTTAATGAGCTCTGTAAGGAAAGGCCAGCACAGCAAACCCCATAAATCTTCCCCTTTTTTATGCATTTTAGCATCTCAACCCCCCCAGATCCATAAATATGGATTTCACTGGAGCTGTTAAACAGAACAGGATTTCTCCTTTGCCACTCGATTTTATGGCAGGGACACGACAACAGGAACTTGAGAGGCTTCCAGCTTTTCCCATAAAAACTTTAAACCTCCACTGTCCCAAGGTGTTTTTCCGACGTGTCCCTGCATTCCAGGAGAGGACCCTCGGCACTTGGGGGTGACACAAAAGCTGCCAGGAGGTCACACACTGAGGGCAAGTCCACACTGGCTACGTGGTGGCCCCTGGCAACCTCTCTGAGAGGATTTGGTGCCACTGAGAGGTGATTCAGAAATCAGAAATAGCTCAAAGTTCTGCTCTGTGTTTTCTCCTGGCCTTGCCTCACGAATTCTTACCACAGTTCAAGTTTCTTGGGAAAAAGGCCAAGTTTTCCCATGGTTTTAGTCGCTGGTTTAAAGAGAGGGTTTGGGGAAGATCAGAGGATCACAGAATAATGGGATTGGGGTTGGTTTCTACCTGGAGCTGGTGGGAATCGGGATTTGTTCCCAGGGACAGGAGGAGAGGGAACGGCCTCAGGCTGGGCCAGGGGAGGCTCAGCTTGGACAGCAGCAGGAATTTCCCCATGGAAAGGGAGCTCAGGCCTTGGCAGGGGCTGCCCAGGGAGCTTTGCAGTGCCCATCCCTGGAGGTGTCCCAGGAATTGCTGGAGGTGGCACTCAGAGCTCTGGGCTGGGGACAAGGCGGGGATCAGACAAAATCAGGCTTTTCCAACCTTGGAAAACTTTTCCAGCCTCAGTGATTTTATTCCATGATGAGCCAAGATCCCTGCAGGACCCCTCAGGTCACAAATCTGAGGGGTTTTCTTCTTTGAGCCTGCCTAAGGAATGAAAATCAGGATTCAGGGAAGCGCCTCAGCGCTCCACGCAGAAAATCCGTGTGTGAGTGCTTTGCTGGTTCAGGGCTAAATTAATTTGTAATGATTTTATTAACGACGCCTCGTACATAATTTCTGCATTAAACTCCAAACACCGGCTTTGATGAATTCCAACAATTACGCTGTGCATCAACAGCATTCATTAAAATTAATTATTACCTGCTGGCTTTTTTTATGAATGGGCTGGACCATGGGCAGATTGCTCAGCTGCAGAAAATCAGCAATATTCCAGGAGTGGGAGGGAATTCATTGAAACCCTGAGAATTTCAGGGAAGTTTTTAGGAATCTCTGGTCGAGGTGGATCCCAGATTAAAGCAGGAGCAAAGTTGGTTGGCTGGGATCTGGAATAAGCTGGAAGCACAAAAATCAGGTGTTCAAAGCATCGTGCTGGGGGTTTCATGGGCTCATCTCCCAGCTCCAGCTAAGCCAGGCTTTAGTGGGAAAAGCCAGGATCCTGCTGGAAAATGAAATGGGAATCTCGGGAATTATTGCTGTTATTTGTAATTTATGAAGTGCCTGGAAGGGAGAATTCAGTGGGAAGGGGATTTGCACTAAGCCCCACCTCAACCCTTTTCCAATCTCCTAAACCTAGACCTAAACCTAGATCTAAACCTCGAAACACCCCTCTAACACCTCCTTAATTTGGATATAAAAACAGTTTATAATTTCATTCAAAAAGCTCATCAAACTCCATCTTCCAGCTACTTCTCCTTCCCACACACTGATATTCCCTCAGGAAGTCAGCTCCAGGATTTTCCAATTTCCAGCCCCGTTCAAACACTGATATTTCTCATCTCAGCATTTTTATTTCTCTTGAATAAATCAATTCCCTCCTGGTTTGGGTTGGGTTTTGTTTTATTCCATTTCCCTCCTGGATGTCTTCATGAATATTCATTTCTGTTTCATTTCTCAACACCTGATATCCAAATGACCTGAGGATGGATGGA